>JAYMFT010193239.1:0-11816 GCA_038088735.1 Panulirus argus
AAAAAAAAAAAAAAAAAAAAAAAAAAAAAAAAAAAAAAAAAAACTCTTGCTGTCATGAACTATGCATTAAAATCAGAACCCACCATCCACAGGCAAGGTCACAGACCATTAAATGGTTTGGCCCAACCTCTTCATATGCTATTAACAGCAGCTTTCCCTCTCCATATACCATATTCCTCCATTCAAATCTAACCAGTACATACCTCTCAGGCCATGGTATTTCAAAGCCCTTTTCACACCATCCTCCCTCTACTTCTGTTCTGCTCTCTTCCCCTAACTCCCTCTACTTCTAACATGTAGATCATCTTTGACTGTGTTTTTACTTTCTCTCATCCCCTCCATATGTCCGAACAATTTCAGCAGACCCCGGGCAGTTCTCTCAATCAGATTTGCATACTATCTTACTCTTTCCCTGTTATTACTTACGGGCACATACCATACATTCTCCCTCTTTCATTCTTTTGCATTCTAAGCTCAAGATTTGCATTTACACAACACCGTAAAGACTACTGTACCTCCAAAAGAGCTCATCTTTGCCCTAAAAAGCACAGATCTCTCCTCCCACATTCTCTTCATTTTACCAAGAACCTTAGCCCCTCACCCACCATGTGACTCATTTCAGCATCCACAGTTCCAGCTACTGTCTTGTCCACTTAAAGATACTTAAAGCACTACATTTTCTCCAAATTCCTACAGTTCAACCTTACAATCAAACTGTCCTTTCTCATCTTCCTGATACACTTCATTATCTTTTTTTTTTTAAATTTTAACTTACTCCTTTCTCACACTCCCTCAGACTCAGATGCCAGGCTTTGTAGTTCTCTCTCAAGGCTGCCACCCTAACTACACATGTCATCTGCAAACAGCAACTAACTAACCTCACAGGCCCCTTGACCCCCAGTGTACTGTAGACCTGCCTTTTGCTCTCAGATCCTTGCCTTTAATTTCCTTACCTACCCCTTCATAAACAGATTGAACAGCCATTGTGACATCACCCATCCTTAGTGCAGGGCTACATTCACTTGAAATCACTCACTATCCTTCCTTTCTATTCACACACACTCCTTATTCTCCTGATAAGACTCTTTGCTGCATTAAGTTTCCTCCCACACCATAAGTTCATAACATCATCCATATGACATCTTTGTCTGGCCCATCATACATTTTTTTCAGGTCCATAAACACTACATGCAAATCCTTCTCTTTCTCCATGTATTAATCATAAAACTGTTCAAAACAACTACCTGGTGTGCACATCCTCCAGCAATCCTAAACCCACATTACTCCTCCCCAGTCTCATGTTCTGTGAATTTCACCACCCTCTTCATCATAATTCTCACATACACTTTATGAGGTATACTCAACAAACTTATGCCTTTGTATTTCAATCACTCACTTTTGGCACCTTTGCCTTTACAAAAGAGCACTATAAATATATTTTGCCAGTCCCTACATACCTCACCTTGGGACACACATACTTTAAAAAGTCTATCTAACCATTCAACAACACTGCCACCTCCTTTCCTGAAAAACTTGACTATATTCCCATTTCCTCCTGCTACTCTCCAACACTACATTTTATGCAGCACTTTTACCACCTACTTTCTTCACACCAAATCGTTCATCATGACTCTCGCACTACATACCATCTCACTTCAAACAGGCCACATCTGTCATCCTATCATCTGGCACATTCAGCTGTCCTTCAATATTCTCACCCCATCTCTTTTTCAATTCCTCTTTGCCTGTTACTATTTTCCTATCTGTTTCCCTCAACACCTTCCAACTGCTTGCACTCTTTCCCCACAGCCACTGTCCTTACACTCCTCTGCAAATCAACTTCCTCATTCCACAGCTTACAAACCTTTTGAAGTGGCCACTTACCACTCTCAGCATGTGACAAGCTTCACCTGCACATGCAAACATTGATTCTCTAAATATCACCCACTCCTTATCCACAACCCTTGTTTAATATCATCTCAAATTATGCCACTCTTCACTCATTCTCTCTTGGAATCTCTGCATGTAGGCCTCTTTCCAGGCAAACTCACTTTCACATCTTACTTCCCATATATACAACTCGCTGAAAAGCCTTTGCATTCATTGTTGTTCTCAATCAAAACTGAGGGTTTTGCAGTCCTACTACCCAGGTTAGTGGAAATAATGAAAAGATGTGAAGAATATGTGTTAACCCTGTATGACTATGAGGGAATTTTCTCTTTTTCTCACCCCTTTTTTATGAAAAACAAATTATAGTGGGCATCCCTAATATGTCTTCTTGAAATAATACACAAGTAACTCCTGACTTCCGTGGTATGGAAACATAATTTAAACATTTTTGACAATGGAACTTTAGAAGACTCTGATTCAGGAAATGAATCAAAAGAAACTGGGCCTGGCACTGCTTATTTCAGTAATTTTGAGAAAAATTTCAAGGTTGTTGAAATATTATGTTCAAAATAAATGATTATTCAATCTAAAATTTTTAATACCTTAACCTATGGCTGCATCACTTTTTGTAATAGAGCACTGGCAGTGCAATGTATGAAAAACTATAAAGTTAAAGAGGTAAAGAGATATATGAAGGGATGTTAAAATATACTGAGACACTGAAAGAAAATGTAATAGAAAGAAAATTCCAAGAGTACAGTTTACCAAAATATATTACTTTCAAAACATCACCAAGTTATCAAGATGGTAAACTTAAAATCAAGAGAAATGTGGAGAAACCAAAAATCAGAATGTTGAGTGAGTAACTGAGGCACCCACCACTACTACAAGTTCTGTGTGAGGTGCAGTCAGTGTGTACTGCTGGGGAAGTATAAGGTGTCATGTGAACTGCTTATTGACCCCTAATCTCCCATATGAGCAGGTCTACCTCCAGCTTAGTTCCTGCATCCCAAAAACTCAATCCTTACTCCTACTACTGCTGTGTGTAGGTAAGGATCCCTAAGTATTAGCCCTACTTCTGCTTCTTTCTCCTGTCCTGCATTCTAGGTGTTTTGCCTGGCATCATCATCCTGTAACTCTATGGGGAAATGTGAGAGGTCTGACCCTCCACCCACACAACATATGTGCCTACCCAATGAGGATTTCTGCCTTCAGCTGGGCACATGTACTCCCCAGGGCAACTGTGAGGTGCCTGATTCTCACCTGCCTACCAAGGTCATAAGTTGCCCCCCTGGTGAGGTATGCTCTATCAGCTGTTAGCGTTACTCTGTGTTAGTGTAAACTTGGCTTGCTGCACTCGCGTGAATATTAGAAAAGGGAACATACCAAGTGATTCACAAGATAAATGCTTTGCATATTGATAAATGTTTTTTTTTATACTTGTTTGCTATTTCATGCTTTAGTGAGGTAGTGCTTAGAACAGACAAATAATGACATCATTTACTGACACCTTTTCTCTAACTGTCATATACTCTGCACGAAAACTAGATCCCACCATCCACAAGCAAGCTCACATTCATTTTATGGTTTACTATGACCTCATCACATGCTGACAGCATGCCACCCTCCCCATATACATATTGCTCCATTTAATTCTATCCAGTACACACCTCTCATCCTTCAGTATGTTCAGGCCAAGATACCTCACAACTTTTTTTACATTATCCTTCCATCCTCTACTGTCCCCCTTCCCCTAAATTCCTCCACTTCTGACATGTAGATCATCTTTGTCTTTCTCTCTGTCACTCACTCTCTTTTTTTTTGGCACTCATCCTCTCCATATGTCCAAACCACTTCAGTAGATCCTGGTCAGTTCTCTCAATCAGACTGGACTAACTACCACATGTCACGCTTTCTCTGTCATTACTTATATGCTCAGCCTGCCTCACATCACACATTCTCCTCATTCACATCTGTCTATCTATATCTCTGATACCTATTCCCTCTGGGGGATCATCACAGCAGAAGTTTCCATAACTGGTGAACTTAAGTGCCACTTCTTAGCCTTTAGTGCCTCACCCTTAACAGGCCACTGGCAGAGGGCACCCCTTGTGCAGTGTTTTCAGAGGTTCCTAACAAATGTTCCTACTGATTACAACTACCTAATGTTCCTGTCTAATGTTCCAACCTACTCCTTCTGCTTTAGTCACATTTCTAACACATTCATCCTCTTCCATTCTTTTGTGTTCTAAGCCTAAGAGATGCATTCATGCAACATCCTGAAGATTATTATACCTTCAGAAATACCCATTTTTGCCATTAGAGGCACTGAACTCTCCTCACATTCTCCTCATTGCACCCAGGACCTTGGCCCCTGTAATTCGCTTTGGTGCCCATGTTCCAACTGCTGTCACGTCCACTCCAAGGTACTTGAAGCAATCCACTTTCACCAGGTTCTGCCAGTTCAAACTCACTATCACACTATCCTTTCTCACTTTTCAGATACACCTCATTAATTTACTCGTTTCCATTAACACTTAACTTCCTCCTTTATCACATCCCCTCACACTCAGATGCCAGCTTTTGGAGTTCTCTCTCAAGTCTGCCACCAGAGCTGTGTCATTTGCAAACAGCAATTGACTAATCTCCCAGGCCCCCAACCCCCATCATACTGTAGACCTGCCCCTTGCTTTAAGAGCTTTGCATTTAATTTCCGCACCACCCTGTCTATGAACAGATTGAACAACCATGCTGACATCATACAACCTTAGTGCAGAGCCACATTCACTTGGATTACTCACTCTCCTTCCTTTCTATTTGCATGCACTCCTTATTCTCCTGATAAAATTCATGCATTTAGTAGGTTTCCTCCCATACCATATGTTCATAACACCAACTATAAGATATTTCTATCAGCCTAACAACCCTTTTTCAGGTCAATAAGTACCACATACATATCCTTCTCTTTCTCCAAGTATTAACCACTAAACTTTCAAAACAAATACCTGGTCCACACATCCTCCAACACTCCTGAACCTAAACAGCTCCTCTCCAGTCTCATGCTTTGTGAATTTAACAAAGCACTGCTATATAGCTCTTTCACACCATCCTTCCAAGTCCTTTATACCTTTGTATTCTGAGCACTCATTTTTTTCCCCCTTGCCTTTATATGAAGGCACTATACATGCATTTTGCAAGTCCTCAGGCACTGCATCTTAGGCCCCACATACTTTAAAATGCCTGTCTAACCATTCAGCAACACTGTCACCCCTGTCTTGAAAAACCTGACCACATTCCCATTTACCCCTGCCAATATGCCACACTTTATCTGAGGCAGTGCTTTAACCATTTACTGTCTGTTCACCAAATAATTCCTCACGACTCTCTAACTCTGCATACCAGCTCATCCCAAACACACCACATATGTCTTTCTATCTTCTGGCATATTCGGCTGTCCTTCAAAATCCTTACTCCATCTCTTTTTCACTTTCTCATTGCTTGTTACTATTTTCCCATTTGTTTCCCTCACTCTTACACCCATATGTTCTCTCACACTTCTCACACTATTTCCGAAAACATTCTTGATCTGCTGCTTTCTCAAGTTTACTTCCCAATAGCTTGTGCTCTTTCCCTGCAGCTTATAGCCATACACTTCTGTGCAAAACAACTTCCTCATTCCTCCACTTGATATTCTTTTGTATTTGCCCACATCCCACTTTAAGCATGCAAAAAATTCACCTGTACTGGTAAGCACTGATTCTCTAAATAACTTCCACTCTTTACCAACTCCCCTTGTCTCATTTCCTCTCATCTTATGCCACTTTTCACTCAGACTCCCTTGCTATCTCTGCATGTAGGACTTTCTTCCGTGCAGTCTCATTTTTGCTTTTTACTTCCTACCTATACTGTTTGCTGAAACACCTTTGCATTCATTGATATTTTTAATTGAAACAGAAGGCTTTGCTGTCCTACTGATCAGGTTAATGGAAATAGTGAGATGTGAAGAACATGTGTTAACCTTTTAAGACTATGAAGGAATTTTCTCTTTTTTTACTTACTTTTGTGAAGAAAATGGGAGAGGAAAATGGTAAAAGAAGACAACTTCAGTATATCTTCAAAAAATGATGTTAAAATGATCACTGATGACACTGTCACAGAAGTAAACCTTGAGCCATCTGGCAAAGGAATTTCAGAGGACTCCAATTCAGTAAATGAATCTGAGGAAAAATCTCAAAATTGTTGATGTATTATGTTCAGGTTGAAAGATAATTCAATTTGAAATTCTAAATACCTTAAACTATGGCTAAATTACTATTCATAATAAAGCACTGACAGTGTAATGTACTAAAAAATATAGTTAAAATGCTAAAGAGATACATGAAGGTATATAAGAAAATATTGAAATAATTAAGAAAATGTAACAGATAAAATTCCATTAGTACACTTTACTAAGTTATACTACTTTCAAAATGGTATCAGGATATAAAGAAAGTGCACTTAAAACAATCATGATAAATGTCGAAAGAAGAAAAAGCAAAATGTGAAGTTAGTGAGTAACTGAGGCATGCCTCCCCACTTCATGTTCTGCTGAGGTCCGGACAGTGTTAACTGCCTTTGGATCTCACATCTTCCATCCCTGAGGAGGTCTACCTCCAGCTTGGTTCATGCATTCCAGCATTCCAAAGACTCAGTACTCATTCCTACTAATGCTGTTGTTGGTGTGGACCTCTAAGTGTTAACACCATTCTTGCTTCTTTCTTATATCCTTTCCAGGTATTCTGCCTTCTATCATCATCCTGTACCCCTGTGGGAAAATGTGAGAGGTCTGACCCTCCATCCACACAATACATGTGCCTGCCTGATGAGAATTTCTGCCTTCAGCTAGGCACATGTACTCCCTGGGGCACCTGTGAGGTGCCCAAGCCTCCCATGCCTACCAAGGTCATGAATTGCCCCCATGGTGAGGCATGCTTTATCAGCTGCTAGCATTGCTGTGTGTGTGCACTCAACTTGTTGCACACGTATGAATATCAGAAAAGGCACCATACCGAGTGATTCACTAGGTTGATGCTTAGCATATTGGTCATTTTTTTTTTTTATTCATACTTGTTTGCTATTTCCTGCTTTAGTGAGGAAGTGCCTGAACAGACAAACGATTACCTCATTTAATCATATCCATTCTCTAGCAAGCCCATAGCCCATTTCATGTTTTGCCCCAACCTCTTACTATGCTCTAGTACTCCCTACTGACAGCACAGAACCCCTCCCCATATAACATCTTGCTCCATGTAATTCTATCCAGTACACACCTCACATCCTTCTGTAAGTTCAGACCATGATACCTCAAAGCCTCTTCCACACCATCCTTCCATTTCCTTTTATTCTACCCCTTCCCCTAGTTCCCCCCTTTTCTGACATGGAGATCATCTCTCTCTCTCTCTCTCTTTTTCTCTCAATATGTCTATACCACTTCAGCAGACCCTGTCAGTTCTCTCAGTCATTCTGCACTCACTAACAAACCTCACTCTTTCTCTGTCATTACTTACATGCTCAGCCTCTCACACACCATACATTCTCCTCTTGTCACATTTCCAGCACATTTGTTTTCTTCCATTCTACTTGCATTCTAGGTCAATCTGCATTTTAACAATGCTCTCAAGACTACTTTGCATTCATAAATGCCCATCTTTGCTCTGAAAGGCACTGAACTCTCTTCCCACATTCTCCTAATTGTTCCCAGGACCTTAGCCCTCTCCCATCCTGTGACTCACTTCAGTGCCCATGGTTCCAACTGTTATCATGTCCACTCCAAGGTACCTAAATCACTCCATTTCCTCCAGGTTCTCCCATTTTAAACTCACAAGCAAACCATCCTTTCTCACCCTCCTGCTACATCTCATTCTCTTACTCTTGTTTCCATTAACTCTTAAGTTCCTCCTTTCTCACACTCCCTCAAACTCAAAAGTCAGTTTTTGGAGTTCTCTCTCAAGTCTACCACCAGAGCTGTGTCATTTGTAAACAGTAACTGACTTAACTCCTAGCCCCCCCAGCCCCCAGCATACTACATATATGCATTTCACTCTAAGATTATCACATTTGATTCCCTCACCACCACCTTCATGAACAGACTGAATGGCCACATAGACATCAGACACTCCTGGTCCACACCCACATTCACTTGGAATCACTCAACCTTCTGTCTTTCTACTTGTGCACACACCTTATTCTCTGGAGAAAACTGTTTATTTGATTTAGTAGCTTTCCTCCACCATATTTTCATAAAACCTTCCACAAGGGAACTTTGCCTTATCATACACTTTTCTAAGGTCCATAAATACCTCATACAAATCCTCCTCTTTCTCTGAGTATTGATAACAAAACTTTTCAAGATGGAAATACCCAGTCCACACATCATCCAGCACTTCTGAACCTACATTGCTCCTACTGAGTCTCATCCTCTGTAAATTTCACCACCCTCATGTCACTATTTTCCCATACATCTTACAAGGTATACTCAATAGATTTATACCTTTGTATTTTGAACATTCAATTTTGCCCCTTTGTCTTTGTATAAGGGCATTGTACATGCATTTTGCTAGTCCTTAAAAAGAACACTGTCACATGCTTTCTGCACCTAGTTTCTACTGACTAAATAATTCCTCTTGACTTTCTCACTTTGTATACCACCTCATCCCAAACACACTATGTTTGCCATCCTATCATCTGGTACTTTCAAGTCCTTCAGTATCCTCAACCCATCTCTTTTTCACTTCCTTTTTGCTTGTTACCATTTTCCCATCTGTTTCCATTACACCTCTCACACTACGCATCCTTTAAAATGTTTTTGACCTGCTGCTTCCTCTAGTACACATCCCAAAAATTGCTTGCACTCCTTTCCTGCAGTTACTGTCCTTACTCTTCTCTGCAAATCAGCTTCCCCATTCCACTGTTTGCTAATCTTTTGTATTTGCCCACATCCCACTTTTCACCATATGACAAACTTCACCTGCATGTATAAGCACTGATTCTCTTAATATTTTCCACTCTTTACCCACTCCCCTTGTTTTGTTTCCTCTCTCATTATGCCACACTTCACTCAGTCTCTCTTGTTATCTCTTCCCAAAAAGACTCACTTTCACTTTTTACTTTCCACCTATACTGTTTGCTGAAAAACCTTTGCATTCAATAATACTCTCAAGTGATATAGATTTTGCTGTCTTAGTGGTCAGGTAAGTGGAAATAATGAGATAATGTTAAACCTTAAAGGTTCTGGAATGGCTTTTCTCTTGTTCTTAATTCCCCCCCTTTTTTAATGAAAAAGTGAGAAGAAAAATAGTGATAGAAGACAACTCTAGTGTATCTCCTAGAAACAATACAAATGTGACCTCTAATGACTGTGGCACAGAAATAGAACTTGAAACTTCTGACAATGGAACTTCTGATGACTCCAATTCAAGAAATGAAGCATAGGAAATACAGCCTAATTTCATGTATTTTACTGAATTTAAGAAAAATTTCAAAATTATTGAAATATTCCATTCAAGTTCAAAGGCATTTCATCCTAAAATTTGTAATAGTTTCAACTATCAACTAAATTACTTTTTGTAATAAAGCATTATCAATGCAATTTACTAAAAAATCTATAAAGTAATAATAAAGCATTACTAATGCAATGTAATAAAAAATCTATAAAGCAATAAAGAGATATATGAAGGTCTGTTAGAAAATAATGAAACTTTAATAGAAAATGTAATATTAAGAAAATTCCACAAGTACAGTTTGCTAAATTATATTACTTTCAAAATGGGACCAGGATATCAAAAAGTAAATTTAGAAAATCAGAAAAATGTAGAGATCAAAAAGCAAAATGTAAAGTAAGGCACACCTTCCTACAACATGCACTGACTAAGGTCTGGACAGTGTGAACTGCTGGGGAAGTGTGAGGTGTCATGCCCAATGACTTTGGATCCCACATCTCCCTTGTGAAGAGGTCTGCCTCCAGCTTGGTTTGTGCATCCCCAAGGACTGGTACTTACTACAGTTACTTTAGCTATCATGTGTTGGTGTGGACTCCTAATGTTAGCCCCACTCCTGCTTCTTTCTCCTGTTCTTTCCAGGTGTTCTACCTGGCATCATCATCCTGTACCCCAATGGGGAAATGTAAGAGGTCCGACCCTCCACCCACACAATACATGTGCCTTCCCAGTGAGGATTTCTGCCTTCAGTTGGGTACATGTACTCCCTGGGGCACTTGTGAGGTGCCCAAGCCTCACGTGCCTACCATAGTTACGAGTTGCCCCTCTGGTGAGGTATGTCCCATCAGGAGTTAGCATTACCCTATGTGAGAGTACACTCGACTTGTTGCACACACATGAATATTAGAAAAGACACCATACTGAGTGATTCACAAGATTGATGCCTTGCATACTGGACCTTTTTTCATATATGTTTGTTGTTTCCTGCCTTAGTGAAGCAGTGCAAGGAATAGACAAACAAGGGCCTCATTTAACGACATCCATTCTCCAGCTATTGTGTACTCTGCACTAAAATCAGATCTCACCACACACAGGCAAACCAACAGCCCATTTCACGGTTTGCCCCTATCTCTTCATTAGCTCTAGTGCACCCTCTTCACTGCACATCACCCCTCCCCATATACCTTGCTCCAATTAAGTCTATCCAGTACACTTCTGTCATCCTTCTGAATGTTCAGGCCATGATACCTCAAAGTCTCTTTTACACCATCCTTCCATCTCTGTTCTCCCCTTTCTCTAGCTCTCTCCACTTCTGACATGTAGATCTTTCTCAGTCTTTTCAGCTCATCCTTTCCATATAGCCAAACCATTTCAGCAGACCCTGGTTAGTTCTCTCAATCAGGATGTGCTTAATACCACACCTCCCTCTTACTGTCTTTACTTTAGCTTCAGCATGCCTTACACTGCACATTCTCCTCTTGCAAATTTCCAGTACATTCATCCATTTCCATTCCTCTGCATTCACAGCCCTAATATCTGCATTCATACAACACCCTTAGGAATACTATACCTTCAGATGTTTTCATCTTTGCCTTAAGAGGCACTGAACTTTCCTCTCACATTCTCCTCAGTGCACCCAAGATCTCAGCCCCTCTCCCACCCTGAGAGTCACTTCAGCACCCATGTTTCTAACTGCTGTAAGGCCCAAGGTACCTAGAGCACTCCACTTTCTTCAAGCTCTTCAAATTCATACCCATAATTAAACCATCCATTCTCACCCTCCTCCTACATTTGATTACCCTACTTTTGTTTCCATTAACTCTTAACTTCCTCCTTTTTCATGCTCCCCAAACTCAGATGCCAACTTTTGGAGTTTTCTCTTGAGTCTGCAACCAAAGCTGTGTCATTTATAACAGCAGATGACTCACCTCCCACATCCTTCGATCCCAGCATCCTATAGACCTGACCCAAGCATTTACCTGCCTCGCCAACCTGTCCATGAACAGACTGAACATTCATGGTGACATCACACACCCTTGGTACAGACCCACATATTTGAAATCATTCACACTCCTCTTTTTCTACTTGCACACACATACCATATTCCCATAAAAACTCCTTATTGCATTTGGTAGGTTTCCTCCTACATCATACTATTCATAACACCTTCCACAAGGTATCTCTGTCAGCACAAGCATACACTTTTGTAGGGTTGGTAAATGCTATGTACAAATCCTGCTCTTTCCTCAAGTATTTTTTACAAAACTTTTAAGTTTAAGACAAATACGTGGTCCACACATCCTCCAGCACTCTTGAAGCCACATTGTTCTTCCCCAATTTAATGCTGTTTAATTTCACCATCCTCTTAATCACTCTTCTCTCATACACCTTATGAGGTATATATATATATATATATATATATATATATATATATATATATATATATTATCC
>JAYMFT010193250.1:0-11816 GCA_038088735.1 Panulirus argus
GTATGTATATATATGTACTGTGCATATATGTGCATGTATGTATATATGTGTGTATGTGGGGGGATGGATCTTTCTTCATCTGTTTCCTGGCGCTACCTCGCTAACGCAGGAAACAGTGATCAAGCATAATAAAAATATTATCAATTAATGTATAATTATTTGCACAGTTTATTAAATCAGAAATCCGTTATAGCGGGGTCCATTAAATCGAGGGATTACTGTACTTGGAACAACACTCGAATTATTAGGTAAGAGTCTGAAGGGTTTCCACTATTATTCCTTTGGTAAACTACTGAAATTATGTTTACTGTGTTGGTTCTCTTATGCACTGCTTAAAGAGGGAAGCCATACTGCAACAAAAATATCAATCTTTGATCTTGAATGGTTACATACCGAAGAGTTTCTCTCTAAAAAATTAGAATTTCTAGAGTATCAAAATACCCTTTCTTGGCAAACTGTGCTATATAATCATACCCTGGGAGTGGTAGTTAGTGATGCTGATCTGAAGTCTGCTGGCTTGACTTTTCTTCTGGCATGAGTAGGCACAGAACTCAGGACCTATCTTCCTGCTTGGTAAATAAATGGGAACCAACTTCAGTTAGGCGTAGCTAACACAATGCTTTAAACTTTCCCATGGAAAGTTTGAGTTAAGATACCTTGACTTCTGATAATGAATGCATCTATATGACGAGTACACAGGGTCCTCAGTCCACCCCTGGAACATGCCTATTTACTGTTTTACAGTCCATACCTATATGCACAGACCTCCTGACCTTGTGTATCTGTGAGCTGTACTGAATACATGGGATTCTCAGTTCATCTCTGTAAATTGTTACAAATATTACTCTATTTGCCATATACGTGGGCACTGACCAAAGAAGTTATGTGTGTGTCTATACGTTAAATACATGGAGCTCTTGGCCTATCTCTAAGATCTAAGTCATACATTGCTATACTATCTATATTAGTGACCCTTCCTGTACTGTGCTTGTATCTACGTAACTGACTGTTTTCACATTACAGGGAGATGGTGTCACACTCTTAGGGCACCATCTATCATACTTTTTGTACCATCATTCATAGAGACTTTTACATCACTGTAAGTTGTGCATTCACAATCTCCTTGTTTACTCCATTCCATGTATCCACTACCCTTACACTAAACTAGTATTTCTTTACACCCTTCTTAACCATCCTCTATGTTGGCTTATGATCATGACCTCTGGTAATTTTGGTATTGCAGCTTGTGAAGAACTGCTGAATGTCAACATCACCTAGTTGCTTTAAGAACTTAAATCCAGTTTTATTTTTTTTCATGTTGAAACCTCCAGCTTATCCCTGTTCCTTCTTTCCCCTGAAGTGGACAGCTGTGTAGCCTTCATCCTTTCATTGATGCTAAGCTCTTGTAAGTCTGCTATCATCTTGAATGCTCTTCTCTGGACCTTACCAATTATGTCTGTGTTTCTTTAGGTGTCGAGACCAGATTTACGAGACATAATCCAATTTCAGTTGTGAATTACTTACCAAACATTTCCTTATCCATATACTTGAATGCAATATCAATATTTGCCAGCAGACAGTCTTAATTGTTTCATAATTCTCCTGACGTGAAAACTCTGGATGACATCGATAACAAACAGATCTTCATAAGCTAAACTGACAGAGTACCAAGAGGCCATGACAAGAATCTAATCAAGCATTTTGTTAGAAAGGATGTTAAGAAGTATTGTTTTAATGTGGGGGTAATGGAAGGTTGGAACAGATTAAACAATGAAACTATATATGCCAACAGCACACAACTGTTTATAAGCTAATTGATAAAGAAAGTTCATGAGATGGAGCCCTATGAGAGTAGAACTCTCTCCCTGTACAGTACAAAAAAATATCAACACACTCTGTCGAGAAAATGTTTTGAAATCATCAATCTAAAAGATCTGTAACACATGGTCATAAACACAAACAAGGGTTCTTGTGTTATCTACAACCAAAGCTCCAAAGAGGTACCATAATGCTCTATGAGGGACTGAAAAATTTTTCCCGGGGAGACACCCTTCATGCAGCTTCCCAGGGTAAATACCTGTACTCTAGAAGAGAATTGGGAATCTCAGGACACAGAATCTGTCTCTAACTCCCTAATGATGATACAGGATGAAGATATGATCTCAACTTAAGCAAAAGTTGAGAAGCACACCAGCAACAGCAACTCTGCTTACAGAAGACAATCAAAGCCTATTGACATTCTGCGAAGGAACAGTCCCAAATGGTATCTAAAGGATTTCTTTTCAGTGATTACCCTCCAAATTAGTTCCCCTGATGTATCAATGGCACACAAACTGAAGCATGGGACCTAAGGCATCAGGGTCAGTCTTCAACTTCTCTCATCAATGAAATAGGTACATGGTACTCTCCTATGAAGCAAAAAATCAAGCAATACATGAGTACCCAATAGGATTCTTTGTGCTGAAGGCAATCAAGGCCCCACTAAGTTACACAAAGGAACAGTCCCATGAGATAATGCACTGGCTTTCTTTGAGAAGGTGCCCTCCTACTCAGTTTTTTTAAAGCAGCATTGGTGTTCTACATGTTTAAGGGCCTGTTTTTGTCTCCCTTACCAATGATAAATAACAGTCAGCATTTAAACCAAAAATAGCAATACAAACAACATTATTGGATGGAATTAACTAAGAGACTGTCTTACTGTGATGTAAACTTCTATTATGGTTGAACTAGAGTCGTAATGTCTTTCATCACAGTCCAGTATTATTCTCATAAAAGTAGAAAATTTGGTACATGTCTTGCGGGTGACCATCAAATCCTAGGTCCATAAACAAAACCTCCATTCTGAAATACTTATGAATAACATGCCAATTACTCTCTTACCTACATTATATGCATGATTATACATATAAAAAAAAAAATCACAGAACACAAAAATAAAGATTAGGTATCTGGTTGACCTAACAAAACAAAAGTCTATGGCTGTCATCACACTATGGTAGCTGATAATGATGATGTCTCCAGGTGGACTAGTTACCAAGGTATAACAAAATACTTATGACTTTAGGCAAGGAAACAAAGAAAAGAAAAGGACACAGTACAGATATGATGTTTCTGAAAGCCAGAAGCAAAGTGATGATACTGTTAACAAATGTCAAGCAATGGTCAATAGGAGTGCATTGTGCAAATATTAGTGACTGAATGATGATAAAGATAGGCTGCTTGGCTATATCTTAAAATACCATGATATCACACACCAAGGCAGGCTGCTGTATGGTTTTTGAGTCCTGTGAACGAGCATAAACCAGTGTCACATGTTTTATAACGATAAACAGATGTGAATGCCTATGTATACACCCTATTTTGGAGCTGACAACATTTTAACTCTCAACAAGCAAGTACTCTCTCAAAATTTCATGGAGATGTGTTGTAGGAGAGAAAAATTTCCAAAAGACTACTGATTTTAGGTAATTAAACAAATCATAAGTCTTGCTTTGATGATTATTTGATGTTAAGAACACAAAATACTGCCTTACCTGGACACCTCGCTTCGAGAGGTGTTCAAACAGCGAGCGCCTGATTAGCAGCATGTTGGCAATTTTGGCGAATACAGTATGCCACCACTTAAATCCAAAGTGAGTACCATATATCCTGTTTGAGAAAGTATTGTCAATAATCTTTTTCATAACATTCAGACAATGGGCCTCTACATGTAAATCTAATTGTACAAGCTGTATGCCCTCATAATGTATTTGTTCATTCAAGGACAAAGAGTCCCACATAAATAGTGAAGCTCAGCCTATCCAAACACAGAAATGAAGCAGGGTCACAGTAAAAGGAGGCCTAGAATTGACAATAATTTTGTAGGAAGTGCAAAGCATGTTAGAAAGTGGAGGTGCTGGTGTATCTTCCTTCCCTGGTGCAGAGAATGAAAAATTATAATAACACATTAAACTGGTCACTCAAGTGACTTGGTACCACCATTGCCCATTTGTCCCAAACACACCCATGTACTGAGAGATGTGCTTCTTGACAGACGGTCACCTGACTGGAGACCAGAAAACTTACAATGAAATGAAATTTGTATAAATGTCTACTTGTCCAGGTAATTTCAAAAGCTAGTTATCACCTAAGACAAGGATAGCAATTCATGAAATGTCATTGAAAGTTCTCTCACCAAAAGTAAGGAACTAAGATCACCTTTGTTCCATTGCTTGTGTCTTGCAGGAAATGAACTATATGACTTAATGCATGAAAGAGGTTTAGGTGTTAATATATACCCAACCTATTACCAGAAAACCACTTTAGGAGCATTGTTAAGTCAGCAAATCATCTGGTTAATATCAGAATTACACTCAAAAACTTGGAGAAGGAAATATTCAACAAACTATTCTCCACATATGCCAGTACCACATCTAAAATAGAAAATGCACCTCAAGTTTGTTTTATTTGGTCACCTCATTTGAAGAAGCTTATATGTAAAACTCATATCAATGGTCCGGTAGAGGAGAACAAAGATCACACCTCAAACAGAAAGGTATTATAGGGAAAGGTAAAAGGCTTTAAATTTGCTAACAATGGAAGGCAGCACAAAAAATAAAAAAGATTACATTTTTAAGTTTCTGAATGAAACTTTCAGCACTGACTGTGAAATTCTTTGAAGTCAACAAAGAAAGATCAATGAAAAAACACAACAAACTACTAAGCAATAACCAATGATGCAAAACATAGAGAGGCACTTCTATAATAACTGACCAGCAGATAAATGGAATGAGCAGTGATGAGGCTGCGAATGTACACAGTCTCACTATTTTACACTTTAATATCATAGTATCATGCAATCTGTGATATTTCTCAATACTGGTAGCAAAAAATATAGAAACATTTTGATTTTATAAGATGTGAAAAACTAATTGGAAAAAGAGACCAATGGATTAGCTCAGCCTAAAAATGGTCAGAGACTTCCCCTAGTGATGAAAATTTTGTGGTGCCATGTACACTTCCAGCCTCAAAATCTGCAAGGTCTTTTTTTAAGGGAACATTAAACAAGAAAAACAATGCAGAAAAGGCTTATCTTAAAATGAACACACCAGCAAGGGAGTTAACAATGGAACAAGATGTACAGATGAAGTTTCTGATGGGTACTTGGAAAGGAGAAATATTGTAATGAGAGACCTGAGTGTATATGATGAAGTTAGACACTGGAAGACAGTGTCAGTATCCTAATTTAATAGAAATGATGCAAGATGGAAAACCAAAAGGTGATACTCTATCATTACTCCCTCCAGCACTACAGCCTGTAGGAATGTAACTGAGAGGGAGCACCAAATAGCATGTATAGAGTTTATTAACATGGAAATTTTATTGTAAAGTATGAACAGGAATTCTATCCTACTCAGGAATTGGAATGGGATTTTCTGGGGAGGAGACTCAAACCCAAAAGAAAAAAAATAAAGAAAAGTAATATAACTACCACTGTGATGGCCAGATGGAGTACTAAGTAAGCAAGAGGAAGGGGTATGGCTGACATGTCTGACAGTTTGAGATAAAAAGGGAAGGCATGGAGGTCTTTTTTCCCCCCTGATCTTGGTATCACACCTTACTTTTAATTCTCACCCATGTACAGCAATGGCTGATGGTGAATAATATGAATATACTGAGATATCTGTAACTTCCATGACAACATACATTGGAGTAAAGGTGATAATTGACCCGACAGGCTAGAGTGTAGAGTTTAAATCCATACGTTTTGACACAACTGTCTTCTTCAATGGACTAGCAGAGAATACAGCTCAAAGATGTACCCAACCGACAGCTGTATTTCTGCCAAAGCCTCCCATCCATTGATTGGTGGGCTGGCTCTCTTGGCCCTGTCCCTCTCTTACGCTCATGTAAGGCTACCTTTGGCGCTGCCCATGCCCAGGTGATGCTACCAGCTCTTGAACTGATAGAATCTTCAAGAAGTATGTATGCTGCTTCCAGGGCCTTCCTTGACCTCTTGTTACAGCCTCTCTCTACTACTTATGCATTTTCCCACCTTGTAATGTGAGATTCTTCATCCATGTGCACAACAATCGCATAAAATGTTCTATGATATCTTATGTCCCTTCTGCGTTCTAATCTTTTGGTCAAGCCCCATCCTGATTCACCATAATATGATTAATTTTCAAAGAAGTGACAATAGCACATATGCCAGTGTAGTATACAAGACACATTATTTAGGATGAAGCAAATCATATTATGATAAATAAGGAGAGTGTTCGACCAAAAGATAAGAAGAGCACAAAAGGGACATAAGATATCACAGAACATCTACTGAGACTGTCATGCACGTGGATGAAGAATATCACGTTCTAATGTGGGAAAATGCATAAGTGGTAGAGAGGGACCTTAACAAGATGTTGAGGAAGGCCCTGGAAGCAGCATACATACTTCTAGAAGATTCCATCAATTTGAGAACTGGTAGTATCACCTGGGTACAGGCAGTGGTGAGGGTAGCCTTACCTGAGTGGAAGAGATGGGTAGGGCCAAGAGAGCTAGCTCACCAATCAACAAAAAGGGGACTTTGACAGGAACATGGCTGATGGCTGGGAGCATCTTTGACCTGTATTCTCCGCAAGTCTACTGAGGAAGACAGTTGTGTCTAAACATATGGATTAAAATTTACACTCTAGCCTGTTGTGTCAGTTATCATCTTTAATCCAAAATACTGACATATTTTACTAAACAAACTAAAAACTAGTAAGAGAAAGAGATGTGGCCAGTAAATCTTAGGCAACTTTCCTCATCTTGATATATGAGGTTAGGATATGGAGGTCTTATTTGTTTGTTGCACAATCTACTCCTATCTCTTACACAGGCACAGCACTGGTGGTAAATAATATCAATATATGTAGAAATATTACATTATGCACACTAAAGAATACAATAGGAAGTACTCTAAAAATAGTACTTCAGAGCCAAACTATGCTTGGTATATTCTAGATTTATAATGTCTTCTACTAAAGACCTCCAATTGCCCATGCTTACACCTATGAAAATTGCTATATGCTACATGTCACTACAAAAAACCAGACTTGAGGGTGGTGGGGATTCTGTGCTAGCCCTCTTCTCCCTTACCCCAAAAAATAAGGTATAGCAAAAGGAGTCTCCGACATCGTTATAAGTCCCACTTTGTGGCTACCATCATTACTAAACTCCAAAATCCAAGTAGTCTTAAAAGAATTTTTCCTAAGGAAAAAGATAAATCTTTTTACATTTATTTCAATCCATGGACAAAGCATCTGTTGTAAATGCCCTTACTTAAAAAACTAGGGATGCATACATCAGTAGTAACAAATTGGTTCTGGTGGTAGAGATCCATCTGAAATATCACTCTTAAGGAAAGGATCCAACTAAAATCCTTATTCCCTACAGACATTTCTGATAAAACTGTATCTGCTTTCATCATAGGGTATCTGCCCAGACAATGCATAATCATTTAGAAATAAGATGTGTGAAGAGAAAGGGCTTCAGACATGACAATGGAGAAGATTTCTTCCATTAACTCTATGAGAGGCAGGGAACTGTAAGATCATTTGTTCTTAGGTCAGAGGACAGCCACAGTAATGCACACCAGTTGCTGGAGTCCCTCTTTAGGAGAATAGTTAAGAAGGCCAACTGTCCTCCAGCAAATATCAAAATTGCATTCAATTTCTGGATATAGAAATATTCAGCAAGATGTTCATACCATACATAAGGCCAAAAACTATGTACTAGGTGGCACATACTGCTGCTCTTCTGTAGTAGTAGTTGTGAGTGAGAGGCAACCACTGATGTGGGAGGTACTGCCTGGGTTTTGGGAGGGAAAGCAGAGGCAGAGCTGTGGGCAGCATTGCAACTTTTGCTACATACCCCTCGCAGGCCCAATTGCTGTCCTTTTTTTGTTGCCTCAACCATGTGAGCTTCTGGCAATCATCCTTAATCCCATATCTGGGGAGGAAATTATGGAAAGGTCTTTGGGGCTTGGTTATGGATAGTGTGATATGGTTTTCTTGCATTGCACATGACAGCTAGAGAATGGATGTGAACAAAAGTGGCTTTTCTTCATCTGTTCCTGGTGCTACCCTACTAACATGAGAAATGGTGGACAAGCATATAAAGATTTTTTTCATATCTCTCTGACATTTCCCAAGTAAGCAAGGTAATACCAGGAAAAGATGAAGAGAGGCCACATTTGTGCACATCCATTCTCAAGCTGTCTCGTGTAATCCATCTAAACCACATCCCCCTATTCAAAACCCAGCCCCATGGACTTTTCCATGGTTTCACAAAGCTGTGTCATATGCCCTCCTATATTCAACATCGCTCTACTTTGCTCTATTCCAAGCACACCTTTCCCCTTTCTGCATGTTCAGATCCTGACCACTCAGAGTCTCTTTCACTCCATCCTTCCTTCTCCAATCTAGTCTTCCCCTTCTTGTTCCCTCCACTTCCGACAATATATCCTCTTTGTCAACCTCTCCTCAGTCAGTCTCTCCATATGTACAAGCCATTTCAACACACCCTCTTCAGTTCTCTAAACCAAATGCCTTTCATCTTCCTGTATGCTCATGCCCCAACCACTCAAAATCTTTTTCATTTCATCCTTCCACCTACACTTTGCTCTCCTCCTTGTCCTGGTCCCCTCCATTTCTGACACATAGATCCTCTCAGTCAACCTCTCCTCACTCATTCTTTCCATATGTCCAAACTATTTTGGTACATCCTTTTCAACTCTCATCCACAATCCCCTTATCACCAAATCTCTCTCACACCCTTTTATCATTTACTCAATGAGACTATCTCGCACCACATACTGTCCTCAAACATTTAATTTCCAACACATTGCCCTCCTGTGCACATTTGTACATCGTTGGGAATACTATACATTCAAACATATCTATTTTTGCCCTCTCTGATAATAAATATGATATTCATGGATGGGATGGTAACAGATTGGAGTGAGACAATGCAGAAGATGGTGACTGAGTTTGGAAGAGTGTTTGAAAGGAGGGGGTTGAGAGTAAATGTGGATAAAATCAAGGTTGTAGGTTTAGGAGGGGTGAGGGACAGGGTAGATGGGTTGAGTCTGAATGGAGAGATACTGGAGGAAGTGTACTGGAGGAAGTGAAGTGCTTTAGATACCTGGAAGTGAAGAGGCAGTGAAGGGAACCATGGAAGCAGATGCAAGTCATAGGGTGGGTGAAGGGGTAAATGTTCTGAAAAATGTGTGGCAAGAGAGATCATTATCTGGGAGGGCAAAAATGGTTACCTTTGAAGTAACAGTAGTCCCATCAATATTATACGAATGCAGGGCATGAGCTATAGATAAAACTGTGTGGAGGAGGATGGACGTGTTGGAATGAAATGGTTGAGGACAATTGTGGTATGGGATGGTTCAACTGAGTTAGTAATGAAAGGGTAAGAGAGAGGTGTGGTAACAAAATGACTGTGGTTGAGAGAGCTGAAGAAGGTGTGCTGATATGGTCTGGACATATGGACAGAATGAGTGAGAAAAAGTTCACAAAGAGGATATATGTGTCAGAAGTGGAGGGAACAAGGAGAACACGACCAAATTGGAGGTGAAGGATGGAGTGAAAAAGATTTTGAACAATCAAAGCCTGAACATGCAGGAAGGTGAAAAGCATGCACAGGATAGAGAGAATAGGAATGATGTGTTATATAAAGGTTCACGAGCTGACAATGGACTGAAACAGGCCATTTGAATGTCTAATTAGAATGTGGAAAGGTCTGTGGAGCCTGGCTGTGGATAGGGAGCCGTGGTTTCAATGCACTGCATGTAACGGCTAGAGAATGGATGTGAGCAGTTGTGGCCTTTCTTTGTCATCTCCTGCCACTAACTCGCTAATGCAGTTAACAGCAATCAAGTATGAAAAAATACTAATTTACTTATTATTTCTACTTAATTGGTATTTCCTATACTAGTGAGGCAGCGTCAGGAGCAGACAAAGAAATGGCATCATTCGCTTATATCCATTCTCTAGCTGTTATGTGTTATGCACTAAAACCACAGCCTTCTATCCAAACCTGGGCCCCACAAACCTTTCTGTGGTTTTCCTACCTGCTTCATATGCCTTGGTTTAGTCTACTGACTGCACATCATTCACTGTTTACCACATCACTTTAATTCACTCTGCCCTATGTACACCTTTCACTTACCTGTAAGTATATGCTCCTAGCACTCAAAACCTTATTCACTCTTTCTTTCCATCTCCAATTTCGTTTCCCCCATCTCCCTGTTTCCTCCATTTCTGACACACTTATATTCTTTGTCAACCTCTCCTCACTCATTCTTACCATATTTCCAAACCATTTCAGCACAACCTTTCAGCTTTCTCAATCATACTCTTCTTATTACCACAACTCACATCTCTCTTACCCTACCATTTTTTATTTGTTCAACCCTCCTCACAAAACATATTGTCCTCGAACATTTCATTTCTAATGCATTCACCTTCTTCCATAAATTCTCATCTATTGCCCATGCCTCATATCCATAAAACACCGTCCAAACTACTATATCTTCACCCTCCCAAATTGTGACCTCTCTTTCCACACAGTCCTCAGTGACCTTCATCCATTCACCCATCCTATGTCTCACTTCAGCTCCCATAGCTCTATTCACTGCCATGTCCACTTTCAGATATGTGAAACACTCCACTTCCTTCAAGTTTTCTCCATTCAAACTCACACCCCATCTAACCTGTCTCTTTGCACTCCTTAACCCATTAGCCCAGTTTTTATTCACATTCACTCTCAACTTTCTTTTTTTATGCACTCTTTCCAACCCAGACACCAACTTCTGCAGTTTCTCAATAGATCTGCCACCAATACTGTATCACCAGCAAACCGCAACTGACACCTCCCAAGCATTTCCACCCTCAACAGACTGCATACCTGCCCCAATCTCCAAGATTCTTACAATTTCCTCCAACACCACCCAATCCACAAACAGATTAAAGAACCATGGTAAAATCATCCACATATGCTGCAGATTCACCTTGATCTGGAACCACTCATCCTGCTCTCTATCTATTCACACACATGAATTACTTTCTTACTACTTTCTTGATAAAAACTTCTCACTGTTTCTCATAGCTTTCCTCCTATACCATATATTCATAAGCTTTCCACAAAGCATCTCTATCAACCCTATCATATGCTTTCTCTGGATCCAGAAAGTGTCTTATACAAATCCTTCTGTTTATTTAAGTATTTCACACACATTCTTCAAGGCAAACAGCTGATCAGTACATCCTCTACCACTCCCAAAACTACTTTTTACCTCCCTAATCTGATACACTGTACATGCCACCACCACCACCACCACATATCCAGTGTAAATCCTAACTAACCAATCAACAACACAGTTACCCCCTTTCTTTAGAAATTCAGTTGTAATACCTTCCACTTCAACTAACTTGCCACATTTCATCTTATACAAAACTTTCACCACCTTCTTTGGTGTTTCTGGACTGTGTCTGCTCAAGGTTACATCGTAAGTGAAAAGTCATCTGTTAAAAGGCTGTACCATTGGGAAGAAAGTCTTGTCAAAGAACTTCTCACTCCAAAAATCTTCACATTTCCCTGCTACTGGAGGTAGTGCAGCACTGGGCTGCAAGAGCCTCTTGAGAGAGATTGTGGGTAACAACAGGATTCTTCCATAGAAATTAGTTCTGGGGTAAATGTAAATGAAAAATTTTTTTTTTCATGCATATTCACCTTTTCCCGCATTAGCGAGGTAGCGTTAAGAACAGAGGACTGAGCCTGTGAGGGAA
>JAYMFT010193261.1:0-11816 GCA_038088735.1 Panulirus argus
TTGTATATTTTTTTATGACCACACACACACACACACACATATTATATATATATATATATATATATATATATATATATATATATATATATATATAGGAAATGCAGGCTATCAATATGAAGCAAGGATCTTCGTCCGGTGTGTCATATTGTTTAGATACAAAAATGTAAGAACAGTTTCTCTGTTGGGTGTACGGTTTTATTTTATTATCTATTTCTCGTGTGTGTGTGCTTATGTTACTGTGTTAACCTATAAAGATAGCTTTAAGGAATCGAACCTACCTACTGCTTTTGGTAATACCCACGAGGACCCAGCTAGCCTCTCCAGTGGCAAAGTTGTTCAGCGACTGAAACAGCCACTGAAAAAAAAAAAATAAAACAGATTGACCTCCAGTCCTCTCGAGCGAGTTGCACTATTTTCACCTCCTGGCGCTTTTCCTCTCTTAAACGGATTTGAAGTAGTTCCTACAGTTTTCTATACGGTAAACTGTACCGGGCGGATATGTTATCTGTTCAAAAGTAAGTCCGTTTTTTATTTCCTCGTGTCTATCAGTGACTTTTCGTATATCTCTGACTTTATCCTAAACGGATTTTAAAACTGTAAAGTCATAGTTTTTCTAAGCGGATCTTGAAAAAAAAGCGCATTAGGTTTATGAAGAGAGGATTCTCCCACGCCCTGGGCCCAAGGCTTTGCTGTTACCGTTCTGAAGATACCTCGAAATGTCTTTCGGGGAAACGCACTTTATCAGAACACCAAGAGTGATCGATCCCTTTGTCAAGATTTCCCTTCGTGTCGTATGATATAATCAGATCTTTCCTTTAACTGTTGCATTGGACTGAATCTTATAAAACATTAGATAAATCGGTGATCTTAAAGCCCGCATGCTTGACTGTAGACTCCATCACAAGATGTTTGGATCTTGAAATTCCCTCGTAATCAAACGTGCTATAAGCAAGCCATCTTGTGGACAATTTTATGATTCTTATAAATTCTATTTCTGATTTTTAGATCTCGACTCATACACAGATGTATGCCATTGTATTCACTCCCTCCAGAAAAGTAGAAAATGATAATTTTCCTGCACGATCTCGCGTGCGTGTGTGTGTGTGTGTGTGTGTGTAAGCAGTCATTCACATTCTCCTCTCGAACTCGGGTTGGGCGTTTAAGCTAACTAATGTAACTTTATTTTCCATCTGGCCAGCTGATCCCCAGTTGGCTGAAGAGTTTCTAGCTCGGGAAGGTTGCCACACACACACACACACACACACACACACACACACACACACAGTCAGCCTAGCTGAATGTTCCTAAGTTCAACGGTGCTACCCTTGAGCAAGACACGACCCTTTGGGCATAATGGCCAGGCCTTTGACCCGGCCTTTAAGGGCCGTCTCAAAAGGGTACGTATGCCATCATACTCAAGGGTCGTACCGTCTTGTTCACACAAGTCGCATCAATGTCCTTCAGGAGATATCACCATTCCTCGAGCCCAGGTCTCCTTAGTACCATTCTGCAGTACAGAATGATGAGGAGAGGCGAGCACCTCATGTCTTGTGTCTCAGAAGCTGTATCACTCACTCCAGTCGTTCAAGTCTTTACAACGACTCAATCATTCCAAGGTCCCTGATTCACACACAAATATCAGCCACATTACCATCAATGCTCATTCACCCATTACGAAACATATTTATACTGCCCACGACGTCTCATAACATTCAAGTCAATAGCTCTGGGTCCTTTAGTAAATTAAATTCATACCCTGTTAGCTCAAACTTAGCCTCTTCACATCAAGTCTTCCAGTCCCTTTTTCTGCTATACGTTCCAAAATATCTAACCCATTAGGACGTAGCTCTTCCACACAGAGGCCTTCCAAGCTTTTCACTCTACACTTTACTTTTGTCCTCGAGTACTCTATTCCTTAGCCAAGTGGTTCCCAAACATTGGCGTACGTCCTACTAGTGGTTCGCTAAAGCTATTCAGATGTTGTATGGCACTACTCTTAAAAAGTTCCACCAACCCTAGAAAAATAAGTTAATGATTTTTTAAAATAAAACAGACGATATATCTTCGTGCTAAATAATGTCAGAGACATAAGTCTAATCAAGTAACAATGTGCATTAACGTATCAAACTGTAATCTATAGATTTAAGGAGGTATTCAAGGTTGTAGACAGGTTATCTGAACTCAAAATGATTGGGAACCATTGCTCATACTGCTATTGCCAACTATGTGACCCCAAACACCTTGCACTCAGCTCCATAGAACTCGCACTTAACCGTGTGTCGTATCTCTCAGTCTCGAAACACTTAGTCATATGTCTCTTAGTCTCGAACTCATCCCTCCAAAAACTCGATTTTTTTATCAAGCACTCAAGCACTGGACCTCTTAAAATCAGTCCAACAACATTTAGAACTCTAATGGCCAGTCTTCTTTCCTCAAACATCTTGCAATCAGCCCTCGAACACATAAATCAGTCCTCAGTGTTGTGTCGCAATGCCTGTCGCATTCAGACCCCAGCACTTGCAACTATAACAAGTAGACTTGTGTCTCCAGACCTCTTGTACTTAATCCACATCTACTTACATATCTGATGATCATTCTTGTGTTCCTAGACACCTCTTAGTCTATCCCTGAGACCTCTGGCACTCATTCCTTCAACACGTACAACTCTGGTACCCAACTCTCTGTCCTAATACTTTCAGTATTTAGCAACACAACTTTTCGAAAGACAATAGACTTGATCCATGCACTTCTAGGCATACTAGACGCTGAAGACCCTAGTAGTATGCCTTTTGGTACACAGACCATACCATTCAGTATGTCAAAAGCCACCGCTTTCACCCTACGCCTTGCAATACTTAATCCATCCTTTACAAAAGTTTTAGTCAAGAGAAACGCTCTGAATTCAGACTAATTCTAACAGCTATTTCAGCTTCAATTATTCAAATCCTTTCCTTTTGGACGAGTCCATTTCTTCGTGGACAAGCTATGTAAAAATTTGCCTGCCTCTCAACCAGTGGCATACTAAATCAACCAATCCCTGAAGACAAATGAGAAACAGGTTTCCTCAAGAGATTAATTCAGCTCTCAAAGGACCGTCCCAGTCATCAGGTAGAGAGAGTGCTCCTTAAAACCGACCCAGTCTCACGAAATGTCAACGAATAACTGCCTCAGTCTCTGGTAATGCAACTCATAGCCTATAACACTTACTTATCCATCAACAGAAAGACCTCGGAGAACGAAGGCCCTCTCCAAGCACAACCTCAACTCTCTGACAACTAACCCAATCAAAAAGTAAGAGTCCCGTCCTTCATATACACAACTCGCCCTCAGACTAACCATCCAGACCCTATCACAAAAACCTAACAACCAGACAGGCCAGCACTCCAGCAACTAACAATGTCGCAAAAAAGGAGAGAGAGAAAATATTGCGGCCCCTTCTGCACTGCCCCTCGGACCTCCAACTCCGACAGCATTTATACACAACCAGTCTTGCAGTAACAATACCCATGTCGGTTCTTTACCTGTAGCCTAAACCTCACAAAAGAAAAAAGATGAATAAAATCAGCAATCAGTCAAGCAATATAACCTACTATCTTCCTAAACCTGACATGCACCATTGTAGGCCATACACAGTGAATGCGGACCTTCAGACAAAAGGCTTTTCTTAAATAGATAAACAATTCAGCCCTTAGAAGAGTGCCCCTTTACCAATAGAAAACCTCGAGATCTTAAACCTAATGCAGCTCTCATACACTGAACGTAGCCGAGTGATCCCTACTTCTCGTAAAACTGAATTAACCTCCATATTCGTTATTCTACCTTTTATTCTACCCAATAGTGTAATAACAATGATCTCAAGTCTTGTAAAAGCTAAAGGCCTCATTTTGCGTTCCACCACGCGCTCGAGTTTAATAAATTACCCAAAGGCTTCTTTAATGTTACGAGGACAGAGGAGAGGAGTGAACAAATATACTCAAGCACTAAAAAGGATAAATTCCATCAGAAAAGGACCTTAAGGAATATAGACAGTTACTGCATGGGTGATTAGTGATGCTGTCATCATGAAGATAAAAAACACATATTAAAAAAAACACCATTATTACCTCAGTCCAGTGGGTATAGTCCACGGGTAACCAGTGAGGACAATGTCCAAAGTTGGAAATGCATTACGACTTGTTGCCTTGGGAATACCTCTGCCGCTGTCTGCAGCCCCGCATTCCACCACATTAGGACTTTAACGACGGGAAAGAGGAAAGAGAGAGAGAGAGAGAAAGAGAGAGACAGAGAGATAGCTTTAAGCTTCATCCTTCCCCCTCACTCTGGAGTATGTTAGCTTCTGTTCCGCTTTTTCCTCCAGCCAATCTTTTTTCCCCTCTTCCAGTGTTTCTTTATAACTCACTCACTCACTCACACTCACTCACTCGCTCACTCTTACGTCCTTGCTTCCTGTCTCTCTCTCTCTCACCTGTTCTCTGCCTCTCTCTCTCTCTCTCTCTCTCTCTCTCTCTTTCATGTTTCGTACGGAAGTGAGCGAGAGAGAGAGAGAGAGAGAGAGACGGAGAGAGAGATAAGACCCACACTAAGCGAGATGAAAGTGGTGCTTAACGTCAACACTAAAACTTTCACAGTATAAGCCTTATGTTTCCTGACGTAGGAAGGAGCAGGAGCGGCCTCTCGCTCCTGCACACCGGTTCACGACTCATGATAATTCCATTACTGCTTCGTTTGATGGCTCGTGACTCCTCTACCCAATACGGCGCGCGTGTGCTATAGCGAAATCTATTTCCCATATCAATCTTATCTCCATTTATCAATTATCTAATTCATCTGTTAATTCATCTACTTTACTGTAACTCTCATCTATTCTCCTATGCACTGAATATCTATTGTAGTTATATGAACGATTTGGATACAAGATTCGTGATCGAAAATCTCGAAATCTCCCGACAGTACGAAACTCCGAGGTGAAGCTTCGAGATATGTGTGTTTACCGATTCGAAGAGATCTAATGCAAATGACATACGGTAAAAGTTTTCAAAATGCTGAATAATTTCGATGATTGCATAACGATAGGACGTTATAGGGAACAAGATGTATTACATACGTGGGAATAAACATAGCAATAATCTTCTATCAATCTATGTTATAGCAAAGATTGTCTATATGTACGTATGTATAAAAACATTTTGATAATATAATTTATCACTAAATTACTTTTTCTGTTCCTGCTCAGCTTGTTCGAAAAGAGATGGATTACATTCACCTGCGTCAATTATATCTTTCCTGAGAAATTACTTAAATCCTTTAGTCTCCAGAATATACGGCGGTTGTAATATCACAGTATTCTTGCAATTCATTCTTTTCTACGTTATGTCCATTTGAGTACGTTCTCTTCCATCCTAGAACGTGTTCTCTTGTTACTTTCCCCTTAGCTGAAATGCCGGAGGGAGTGGTGGATGGAGAAGAGACTTGAGATTTGTAGTATGATATTTTCTATCAATTTAACTGTGGTTTGTAGGTTGATACTGCCTCTGTCCTTGAGCAAAATAATCATCAGAGACCCTACAGGGTCCTCAGGCCTTCTGCTATTTCTCGTACTCAAGTACTCACAAGTAAAGTAGTCTTTTTTCCTTTTCTTATATATTTGGATCACACCTTTCCTCTGTTTTTCTCTCTCCTATTCTCGTTTACTATCGATCTGCCTCCCGTCCCTCGCGCTTCCATCTCCATGACTTTATCTTCCCATCTCACACACGCTCTCTCTCTCTCTCTCTCTTCCCCAGACATAACAGATGAGGATCGCTGATCGCGTCGATCAGGGCCATCTGCTCTCTCTCTCCTCACTTGTTTAATGACTTTCGCGCAATGTGGCGACCACCTGATACTGATGGAGGCTCGGCCTAAGATTAAGAAAGTCCCACGCAGCGCGCGTAGAGTTCCTGGCGTTCGTCTTTGAGTGCGAATGAAGTTCGTGTGATGCAGCTCTCCTCTCAGCTCTGTCACAAGGGGAACGAAATATCAATTGTTCCAACGCCTGGTTTTAACGACCACCTGGCAAATATAGTTTTAGCATTTCCTGTAAGTGAATATTTTTGCTTTTCATGCGTCAAATAATTGAAGGTTTGGAAGTGTTGACTAAAAGAAAAAAAAGTATATTTCTCATGATTTCAGATTGCTGTGGTTTCGTATTTCACCCCAAAATGTATGAACACTTTCTGTAATAATTTACACGAAGCGAGTACACCAACATGAGGATGACGCTCACTGATTTAACAGCAGTAGGTGATGGCATCCAGTGACAGAAAACATAAGGATTCCAGAAAATATCTGGAAGATGAACGACTTGTTCATAGATGACATGTAATCATTACTGCTCATGGAAACTTGATGGACTTTGCCCCCGTCTGAAATACCAGCAGAAAATTATATGTGACAAATAAAAGGACAGTTGTATTATCAACATTAACTAGAGAGTGATTATTTTTGTACAAGGAAACTGTCCAGTGATGAGTCTGACTTAGATAGCAGGTTTTGATCATAAGTGACAACTGGCAAGTGATGAAACCAAATCGAATAATCCAAAGGTGATATTAGCTGCACGTTCAATACTCATCCTGAGTTGTTGCGCTTGTCTTCAAACTACCGTTGGACGAATCAGTTCGCCCTGTTGCACTAGGTAAGTACAGCTGGGGTTTACGCCATGTCTTCCCTGGTTGAAATCATAAACACATTTACCGACCAACCACAGAGAGAGGGGGACTGACACTAGATGCAGCTGAAACAGTGTCTGTGGAATGAATAACGCTATTTGCAGTGTTATTTGAGGTAAATACCTGCAGTTCCAGAAATCTAGGAGTAATACTTCTTTTACTGGTGGGATTTGAGAGCATTTTTCTAACCTTATCTTTAGCAGTTTAAGACTTGCCCTAGACACCGAAACCCGATTTTCTTGTCTTTTCTAACAGCCACACACACACACACACACACACACACACACAACTCCGTGATGTAGTTGGTCATGTGTCAACATGGGCCCGTCCGGAGTCGAGCTCGCACGGGTTCCAATCCCGTGAGCGGCAGTGAGCCCACATCCAACCCAGGAGTTCATCCCCCTCCCCTGGAGTGTGTATGTTTGTGTATATACATACACACAGGAATAAAAGGCATGGAACATAAATACTAGGTTAAGAGACGGGGCAACACGAGTAAAAGACTATCCCCGTGACACAGAATAGAAATAGACACAGAAATACTTATATATACATATCCACACCACAGTTTACGTGGGTATTTTCTGTGCCACAGTGAAGGAAAGAGCAGAAGACATCTTAAGTCTTTCTGTATCCTAGCGCTTTACCAGTAATCCACAGTCTGGTCCGTCCCGCTGTGCTCGCTGTTCCGCACTAAGCAGATAAAAAGACGATGAAACTCTGTGATAAAAGCGGGTCCAAACAATGTTAAAAAAATGACGTTAAATTTTCTCTGAGAATTTTATACGTTACTGTTCTTAACTGTAAGTTGTTATTTTCTAATACGAGGCATGTTCTTGGAAGATATCTTGATCAGATTACAGAACAGATTATTTGGTTCAAAGCCGTTCGTTATCTCAGATTTCTGTTTCTAGGGATACATTCTAAAACGTTAAGTTGGAACTAGAATGTCCAATCTATCTGCCAGTCAAAGACTTTGTCTCCAGCAGTCTACCTGTCAGTATAAGACTTCCTGTCTCCAGCAATCTGTCAGTACAAGACTTCCTGTCTACAGCAATCTATCTGTCAGTGTAAGACTTCCTGTCTACAGCAATCTATCTGTCAGTATAGGACTTCCTGTCTACAGCAATCTATCTGTCAGTATAAGACTTCCTGTCTACAGCAATCTATCTGTCAGTATAAGACTTGCTGTCTCCGGCAGTCTGTCTGTCAGTATAAGACTTTCTGTTTCCATTCATAGCTGGAAGCTGGCAGATACGTGACACTGATGACCCAGAAGCCACAAGAAGGCAGAAGAAACCAAGTCCTTTCTCACCTAGAATATATAAGGTATCTGGACCAGCAGAAATGATTCTGCCTTCTCCCTCAGGGAAAGCATGAAGTGCCCAGACACCTTCATGTAAAGGCGATGTGAATGATGGCTACATATCCCTCCACTGCCGCCGTCCTGACGGCCAGGAGAGAGTTTACACTCCCACGACCTTGAGAGAGAGAGAGAGAGAGAGAGAGAGAGAGAGAGAGGATCCAACACTAGACTGCATCACTGGCGCGCGCGAGAGAGAGAGAGAGAGAGAGAGAGAGAGCCTAGCCAACACCGCAATACCTAAAGAAAACCAGAAAGCAAAAACGACCTTCGGCAATACACTGCACGACACAACAATAGATTACGTAGATCACTTACCTAAGGATTTAGTCCTTACACTGCCTAAACACACTGCCACATCCACGTAAAGAATAATAATACAAGGACGCTGACATCATTCCTCTCACCCTTGGCACCAGACACATCACCCACGAAGAAAAAGGCAAAGTCTTCAGCTTGGAAAAATTTTCCTTCCCCGACCCAGGCAGGGAACAGCTTGGAGCAAAGTTTAAGACAGGAAACGACACCGACGTGCCAACGCTACCTTGTACCTTTCTCGTCTCACTATCTCGTCCCCCACCCCAGAACACCAGCTTTTCATCGGACCCCTGCGGCTCTTCGCCGTGATCACAGAATGGCCTAAAGAGCTGTAACTCGGGAAGGCTGACAAGCTTGGCCCATCAGAGGGCGCTCCAGAGAATGCTGCTGAAGAGCATGAATGGCAGGGAATGAAAGACTGGTCGCGTGTTTGCAAACGAGAGAGAGTGAGTGAGTGAGTGTGAGTGTGTGTGTGCGTGTGCGTGTGTGTGAGTGTGTGTTCTTATCTCCGCGGGTGAGTATGTACGTGTTGCTGTGTCCGTGTGTGTGTCTGTGTCCGCTTTGTACACAAAGTCCATTCGTATTTCTTCACTCTAGAGGCAAACAATCGAATAATGAGATGTCCGGAGCCCCGAAAGAAAAAAGATTGGCATTTATCAAATGACATTTTATCTTTATTCTTGATGTGCTTTGCCGTAAATAGAGCCAAATGACATAAACGCACCTTAAACTGATTGCGTGTTAGCATGTCTAATTACAGAGTTCTGTATCTGTAAAGTGCACACTGACAACTGACCTTACTGTTACGACACTGAAAATTTATACATCATAGAATAGAAGCATTTATTCGTCGTCCACGAGTACTCGTGGGAACTCTACTTTAAGAAACAAAGAATTATATTATGGTCACTTGACGTGCCTCATCCAGAAGCTTTCGTCGAAAAGACTCATCATTAAAGATAAAGTATCTGACTAAATAAAGCAAATTTATCTTCTATGCAAATCTCACGATGTTCTCTTAACCTCGTCTCCATGAAGACTGCATCGGTACAAATGCCTCAGAAGCCATGATCGTATCCTAATATTCCTTTTAGTTCAGGAGACAAGAAAAAGCCAAAAGCTCACAATTCAAAGATTTGGGGACAATGCAACAAATTCATTTCCTGGAAAAGTTAAAAACCTCTTTACCTCTAAGAGAGTGAAGGCTACTGACCAGTTTTCATGCCCCATTTGATATGATTATCATTCTGGATCATTTCTTTTTCTGTTCTCTCGCATACCGTTCAATTTTAAGATCAGAATTCCTTCTGGTTCTCCTGTTAGTCCATACCGGGGTAGATTACGATAACAGTTTGCCTGTGATAACAAGAATACGAGTGATTATATAATTCATCATAACGAAATCGGTCTGGAAAAAACGCCCAGAGTAATTCTATGTCCTCCACATACATTTCAGGTCTTTGTCTAAGTTATATTAAAGACCGATGATCCTTTACTTTACTTATTTCTGCCGGCGGATTATACCTGTGATAACTGCGTCTCTAGCAGTACTAACATTTGTTGACACAGGCGAGATAATTACTTTCGTATATACTCCACTGGAGTCCAAGCTGATATTTAGGAAAAAGGAACTTGGCGTTTTTTCTCATCTCTCTTAATCTTTACCGTCTGATAGCCACATTATGGCTTAAACGTCGCATATTCAAATAGTTTTAGTGATTACAAACCTATATAATAGGATTGGCATTGCTTATTTACTAATAAGAAAATGAATTAAAAAATTGATTCTCCTGAAATAGCTCGTACGAGAGATGTGTGTGATGGTAAACAGGATATGCCTGAAAGAGTGGACATGTGTGTGTGTGCTGAAATGGTTTGGTAATATGGGGATAATGAGTCGTGATAGACCAAGAGGAGTTATACTCGTCAGAAACGGAGGCAGCAAGGGATAGCGGAGAACCGAGATGAAGGTAGAATGGACTGAAAAAGTACTTGAGTTGATGGAGCCCGAACATTCAGTGGGGTGAGAGGCATGCGTGGGATAGAAACGAACTAATTAGAGTGATGCGGAGTACGGTGGGTGACGCGCTGTCAATGGGCTGAAGAAACAACGGAAGGGTCTGTTCGGCTCGAGTGTGGGTCCTGGGTTCTGGTTTTGGGGCATTATACACGACAGCTAAAGACCATGGGAGCATGTAAGGTCACTTTTCTCCTCCTGGTGTTACTTAGTCTGAAAAAACAGACACGTTAAAGATTCATAACACCTTTGTGCACTCACTTTTACCCCTTGTTTCGTGTGCGCATATATTTGACAAGAAGAAGAGGGCGAACAATAGTCACTAGAGCGAAAAGGAAAAAAGATATGATAGAAAATTAAGGTATGAAATATACAAACCTAAAGAAGAGGTTCCTGAAAGCGAATGGCTCGAGAGAAAAGACTCCAAAAGAACAAGAAATGCAGATTAGAAACCAGGACACACAATGGGCTCTCAGAAACAGAAGAGGGGAAAAAAACACGAGTAAATTCTCTTCCTCTTCCTCCTTCCTCCTTTTACCTTCTAAACAATAAAGCTTTTCTTGTCATAAGGAAGAGAAAAAAGAAGTTGAGGCTCATAGCCTGCTCCCCCGGGACCTGTTTGTCCATACCCCTCAGGTTATATAACGTGTATGCTGTACTCATTGCTTCACCAGGCCTGGTCCTGGCTAGTCAGCCCTCCGGTGCCCTGCCACATGGTGGAGTCACTTCCATGTTCCCTCGGAGGAGCAGCGTTCCAGAAATATTTTTTTAGCGGATATCTCGCGAATTCTGGATGCAGCGCGCCGAGCCTAGTAGACAGCGAAAACAGTGCCGATCCAATGCTCGGTAATTCGTCAGTGTACTAAGTATACGTGCTGCAAAATGAAAGGGAATACTGATGATAGTGACAGGGAGGAGAGATATACATGTTTATTATCAGTAAAATTCTCTCTTCCTTCTTAAGACTTTGCCACCTCCCATAGCCTTTACAAAGTCTAAAAAGTCACCCGAGGAGCTCGTGAGTAAATTTCTTTATGGTTTTTTTCTCATACCTTATTTTCTTTACGTACGAGATGGAGATGTCTGGGGACTGTGTTGCCCATGGCATTTTCTCTCTCTCTCTCTCTCTCTCTCTCTCTCTCTCTCTCTCTCTCCGTCCACCGACGAAGATACCGCCTCGCCTCTCTCTCGCAGATGGGGGATGGCCAAAGACACTTGCAATACATCAAGGTGATTGCACGAACGATTTACTAACACCTGACAGGAAAACTTGCCTTTCCCTCTGTACTGTGGAGATTATATGACAGGTGTTATATACTATAATTCCTAAAGACTATGGATTATATATATATATATATATATATATATATATATATATATATATATATATATATATATTTTTTTTTTT
>JAYMFT010193272.1:0-11816 GCA_038088735.1 Panulirus argus
TCAATTAGGGCCCGGCCTTGATGTGGACTTTTGTCCGTGACTGGAGCCTTCAACATAAAAAAAAAAATAATAATAAAAAAAAAGCCTGAGTCAGGTATCCATTTTAGCAACCAACCCCTGGGGATGGATGAACAGCGGGTTTGACTGTGAACCAACTGCCACAAGCAAGATTCGAACCTATGGGCTTGACCATGGATGGCCAACGAGTGCATCACGATGAGTAAAGCTAGCTGCTACACCTTTTGCCATTCTACACCCAATGTCCCCTGGTATTTCTTCACATAAACCTCTTTTCCAAGCTCACTTACTCTCACCACTCTCTTCTCACAGACACTGTTTCCTCTTTTCTGAAAATTTCTATAAATTTTCATCCTTGCCTCCATAAGACAGTTATCAAACAACCCACCAGCTGCCCCTCTCAACACATTTACATCCAAAAGTCCCTTTTATACATGTCTATCAATCAACATGTAATCCAGTAATGCTCTCTGATCATCTGTCCTACTCACATATGCATTCTTGCATATGCCCCTCTTTTTAAACCAGGTATTCCCAATCACCAGTTCTTTCTCAGCATTTAACTCTACAAGCTCTTCACCATTTCCATTCATAACACTAAATACCTTATGCCCCCAATCATAAACTAAACTGCCATATTACTCATCTTTGCATTTAAATCACCCATCACTAACATCTTGTCTCTTACAACATAACTGCTAAAACACTCACTTAGCTGCTCCCAAAATGCTTGACTCTCATGATCTTTCTTTGTAAAGCCAGGATGCGTAAGCACCAATTATCATCCATCTTTTGCCACCTCCTTTCATTTTTAACAACATCAATCTAGAACCTATTTCCTTACACTTTATCACACACTCCCACAACTCTTGCTTCAGGAGTTATGCTACTCCTTCCTTAGCTCGTGTCATCTTACGAACCCCTAAGACATTTCTAAACCATTCTTCCTCTTTACTCTTGAGTTGTTTCACTCAGTAGACAGAACATCCAGGTTTCTTCCTCAAAATTAATGCTGATATTTCCAACCCTATTCTGAATATCCTAGAGCAGCCTTGACCCATATAAAGGTACCATATGTCACCAGCAGTGATAATTCACTCTCATAAAAATTTACAGCTGTCAGCAGACCTACAGTGACCATGGTGGACGGACATTTATCAGAATACGAATCTGGCAGTCATGATGGTGATATATATGTGTCTGATAGCCACAAACATAAACATATGGTGAAATGGGGAGAAATAAAATATACTTTTGCTGAGGAAAACAAAAGTAACAATATCAAAGAAAACAAAAGTAGCAATATCAATGTTTATGATGATGATCATCATTAAGGTTTACTTGGATCCCATGATGAAAGTTACACGACAGAAACAGGCTCACTATTGTACCACCAGGGAAACTTAAAGGAATTAAAGCCTCTATGAAAGGTACAATTTGCTTTCTTTTTTGATATACAGGGTCTTTTAACATTGTGTTTTATTACTTCACAATGTCATTTTCACTTCTATTTTTAAAAAAGAAAAGAGAAAAAGCCTTGGGAATGGTAAAAATATACCAAGCTTAGGACCGACATGGTTAATCAAAATTTTGAAATAAATAATAGAAATATTAATACTGAAAGTTACAGACTGGAGTTTCCTGATGATGGATTTCTCTTTCTCTGGCTTTCCATAGACTGCAGTTACATCAATGGCAGCCATATATTTTCATAATCATTTAAATCTTAAAAACTTTTAACATTCTCCATTTTTCAGTTCTTCTTACTGCTCTCCTCCTCTTGCTAAACTTTTCATATCAACCTAAATACGGCTCAAAGCACTGGCAAAATTCAATCATTTCATTTCATTAACCAAACCTAACATCCACTGAATCTTAAACCAGAGATCTACATTAACTCAAGCACTGTGAAAATTTTTACTGATTTTATTATGCTTCAAAGTTAAGACACATATTGAAACAGAAAATTAAGATACAGTCATGGAAGTTTAAGTATGAACAATAAATTAAGAATAAGATACAAATCTGGATGAGAATATGAAATAAGATGTGAGGATAATAATATTGAAAATTAAAATGTGCTTTGTAGAAGAAAAGGGTACACTTGAGGACTTTTTTCAAGAATGTTAAATACTACCTAGGCTTAACATAAAAGATGATATCATAAATAATGCAATCACATTAATGATGATGCCAAAATTTGGAAATATTGTGAATATAAAACTGTTTTGTGGTGCCTACATATACAAATCCAGTTAAAACTAGTCATATCATAATGCAGAAATCTCATTGTAAAAGTGGTCTCTTTTCACTTGAGAATGAAATTTTTGAAGCTGACCTTAAGCTGAATCATATACATAGAACGGCATAATTCAAATATAACAAAATTACAGTTTATAAAAGTTAAGTCAATGTAATACTTATTCGTCTTCTCTGGTAACCAAGTTGACAATACCCAATTTCATTATATCATAATTACATTATACAAAAACTGTAAATGTGATACTTACTGGTCTTCAGTAGTAACCATACTCTGCCCTGAAGATCCACAATCACTGCTTGGCCCACTCACCCGAGCCCATGCTACATACCATTTGTTAGCCTTTAAAAGAAATACAAAAAAATATGTGTTTGAAGCAAGGATAGAAATCTATTACTAACACCAAGAAATGAACAGTGAGTGGAAAATAATTTATAATGAAAATATTATTAGAGTTCAGTCCACAACTAACATTCATTTCATTCTGTTTTATCGAACTTGGGGTCTAGGATATTAATTAACAATTAACACTGGATGGGTAAATCAATAACTCTGGGGTCTAGGATATTAATTAACACTGGATGGGTGAATCAATAACTCTACCAAAGAAATACTCATTTCATCATGCGCTAATCAACCTTGGCTGGACCCCAGTTGCACACTTTCATGTGCTTGCCAGGAGCATAAACCTAAACATCCATGTTCTTGGTTAGGCAAGTGATGAACACAAGTGGTAAACCACAAACACTCATACACAGATGACTCTTATAAGCTTTATCCAAAAAACTTACAAAACTGCATGTGATGAGATGTTTGTCAAAAGCTTTAAAAATTCACTAGAAATCTATTTTTGGGTCTACAATATATGTAAGTGGTCTGAAATGTGCACCAATGTTGATTGAGCATTATCAGGCCATACAACACAAACACAAATACTCTACATTAACAGAAAGTGTAAAAGTAATGACATAAATCTTGAAAATTGAGAAACATATTCTCTCTGAGGCAGTATTTATCAACAAGCATAAGACAGACTTACTAAACTATTTCCAAGAGACTTACTAAACTATTTTAAGAAAAGTTAGAACCTTCCAACCCTTAGCATTTTGGTGAGGAAGCACCTGGCTATCCTTACCCTTTGCTAACTACTCTACCTTGGTAGTGGCAACATGCTTATTATGGGTCTGCTTATGGCCATCAGAAACCATCAGAGATGATGTCATGGACCCACTTTAGTCCTAGCCATTAGCAGCTCAGAATTCACAAATCACAGACATCACCCCAGAGGTGGTCACATTTGCTACAGAGAAATGATTTTTGAAAAGAATAGGACATTGCCTCAAACAAAAAAGGTTTTCCAAGTTTCCAAACCTACATTTGTCTCTTCTCTGGTCTGTCCCACAAGCATTAAAACATACCCACATAATGAAGGAAGGTTCCGAGAAAAACTTGCAGTAAAACAAAACCCATAGGTAAAAATAGATACCTTCAATGGTGATTCTGAAGCACACTAGAATCAGTCTCTCCTGATGGAGGAGTTTCCAGGGCCACAAAGGGTTGATCCATAATGTCTAAACTACAGTACCTTCTGACAAAGATGGTAAATGAGTGTGAAAGATCTCTTTTCTTGATATCCTCCATTGGAATGTTTCTCAGGAAGACTAAGGTACAGGTCACCTTACTCACATGTGCTCTAGCAAAAAACCAGGATGAGCAAACGAGCTTCTCGATCCATCTAGAGATATTCCTTACCTAAAGGGGTTTGAGTGTTCACGGGTACACAAATAATTAGTTCTGATGAACTTCATATGGTCTCTAAGAGATTTAAATGAACATAAGACCGATGTTCTCTTGATGAAGTCTTCCAAGAGTGGATGACTATATGGTTATTTCTAAATACAACAGTTTCATTCTTGGTCAAAAATCTAAGGTTTGGGTGTATCTTAACCCATAAGAGACTGTTATCAAAGAGAAGAAGCATCCTGTGTTAGCACATAGCATAAAATTTACTGACTCTCATCCCAGAGGACAAGTCTGAAAGGAAAGTATTCTTACTAGAGGATACAGAAAAATTATTATGTTGTAAAAGGTCTACAGCCTTTGAAAGCTCCTACTTGGGATGCAGTGGAGAAGCAATAGGTCTCCTCAGAGAGAAAGGTCAGAAAAGTTTATCCCAACCAGAGTCTGTCAGATTAATACTAAAACCCAGAAACAGGGTTTCATGAGAAGCACTCTTGTGAGAAGCAATAGTATTAGTAGCCTTGTCATGAAAAAGGCTAGATAAGAACTCTAAACATAATTCAGACACATCCAAAACATTTATCAGGTTCTTCATTTAATGACTGAAGGGCTTTCCAGCCTAACTGGTATTATAACCCTTAAACAAAGACAATCATATTATGATGATTGTCATACTAGGCATCTGGAATCATCAATGGAGTGGTGTTGTTCACTAGCTCATTTTGAGCCAGTCACTGTTATTATGACATTTATGTTGTTATCAAAACTCACCCTGGTCACTTTCCACATACAGACAGTGTGGGTGGTGATTGTGTGATGCATCAGACACTAACAAAGGCTGACACACATATTAAAGTAGCCACAGCAGGAGCCAATACACTTCACAGCATTATTATTTGCAAACTTATTTTGAGTCACTCACTGACATTCTGAAATTTGTATGGCTACTAGGCACTGCTTTGGGTCACTTCTCATACACAAGCAACATGAGTGGTGAATCAGTGATGCCTTAGACAGTGAAAATGGTTAACACACCCTTCCTCTACCATCCTTCCACCACCTTGGTCATTTCCCTCAAGTAGACAGTGGGGTGGTGATTCTGTGATGCCTCAGAAACTAACAAAGGCTGACACACATTAAGTTACCCACAGCAGAAGCTAGTATGCTTCATATTAGCACTATTATTTAAAAAGATATTTTGAATCACTCGCTGATATTCTGAAATATGTATGGCTACTAGGCACTGCCTTTGTCACTTCCTAAACACGAGCAACTTAAGTGGTGAATTAGTGATGCCTCAAACAGTGACAATGGCTAACACCCTTCCTCTGCCATCCCTCCACCACCAGAGATCTACACCACAACACCATGGCCAAATAAGGTATGTAAGCTCACTTTTTTTCTTTCTTTTTTTTTCTTAAAGGCTCCAGTCATGGACAAAAGTCCACATCAAGGCTGGGCCTTAACTGAAATATAGAGAATTATGAAATAGAAAAACAAAAGAAAAGGGAAACTATTTACAAACTTTTGAGAAAGTCAAAGACCTGTCTTTTGAAATGTGCAAGGTCACAGTTATTGGGAAAGACATGGGAAGGCAGAGAGTTCCAAAGCTCCAACATATAGGGAAAGAAGCAGTCATCAAAACAGCCCACTCTTGAATTGTAATGGTCACACAATAACCATGTGACGCAGCAGCTTGACGAGTATTGCCTGGTGTAGCTAGTGGTGAAGGCATACAAGCAGCCAGCTCTCGGGAGCAAAAACCAAAGTAATTCTTACAGAAGAGGGAGAATGAACCAACATTGTGGCATAGGGCAAGAGGGTCAAGTTTGGAAGTTAGCCTGGGACAGTTTATAAGTAGGACTGCTTTCGACTCAACTCTGTCAAGTAAGGAAACAGAGCTAGAACCACCCCAAATGTGAGACAGCAATTCATACAAGGACGAATCAATCCCTTGTATAAATGGAGTAACTGTTCGGAAGAGAAGAAGTTTCGACATCTAAACAAGCACTTTATCAATTCTATGATGGGAAACAGAAAATACGATGTGCAATGTTCTGAAAAGAATATCAGAAAGCAAGTGGATGACTTTCTTGTGTAAAGTTCTGAAAAAGATCATTAGAAAGCAATTGGATAACTTTCTATGGAGAAATAAATCACCTAAGTGAAAGATAGCATGGTTTTAGGGAAAGGAGGTCATGTGTGATTAACCTCTGAATAAAGCTGTACCTCTCTAATCAGGCGCTAAGTGGTCCCACAACTCCCAAGGTCCGGCACTATTTGAATCTGCCGCCATGAGATTGTGGATCTACCACCAGGGTGGCGCTGTTGGCAAGTTAGCAACACTAAGGCGCCAAAATTTGTTTACAGTGCAGCCGAGCTAATTAACAGTCCTGTTAATTTCTTATATTCAACTGTATTTTAGCCCTTCAGGATGTCATTCAAGAGACCAAGAGGTGCAGAAGATGTTGCTAGTGCTAATAAGCATAAGCATAAATCATTATCTATGCTTGAAAAGGTGGCATTACTGAGAAAATTAGATAAAGGAACTCCTGTAAAGACTTTGTGTGAGTACTATGATATTGGATTGTAAACTGTGAATGACAAAGAAACAAAAGGAGCAGATTTTTTAGTTTTTTGCTGAAAATGAAAGCCAAAAAAGTTTGAAGTTTTGTGAAACTTTGAAAGATTTCAGGAGTACAGAATTACACAGTGCACCTATAAAGTGGTTTAAGTGCCGACGTAATGAAGGTGTAAGCATTTCTGGGGAGGTGTTTAACCAGCAGGCCAAAGTTTTTCACAGAAAACTAAAGCTTGACTATCACTGTGAATATTTGCAAGGATGGTTACACAAGTTGAAGTGGAGACATGGAATTTCAGTACAAAGTGTGTGTGGTAAAAAGTGTAGTGCTGACACGGAAGCTGTGACAAAGTTTGTGGATGAATTTGCACAGTTATTGACAACAGAAAACTTAGTCCTAGAACAAGCATATAATGCTGACGAATCTGCCCTGTATTGGAATCACATGCCACAAAAAATCTTTGCTCAAGATACTGAGGAGTCTCCATTTGGGGGTATGGATTCCAAAGATAGGGTAACAATTCTTGGCTGCAGCAATGCTGCAGCAACACATAAAATCAGGCTGATGGTACTTAGTAAGAATGTTCACCCAAGGGCCTTTAAAGGAGTGAAAATTCTTCCACTTATCTACAGTGGTACTAAAAAAGGGTGGATGGCAAATAAATGTTTTCTTGAATAGCTTGAAAATTACTTCATGTGTGAAGCTAGAGCACACCATAAAGGAGCATCCACACTATCAGGCAATGCCCAGCGGGCATGAGTGTTAAGTCCATCATCAGATACTTTGTGGCAACTTTGACGGACAAATAGGAGGAGTGACCTTGCCCGTGGTTGAGCAAAATCATCAAACACTGCCCGGTGGTTTGATGCCAGGTCTGGAGCAACAGCACTGCCAGCCACAAAAAGTTATCCCTCTTTACACCACATAGTTTTCTGCACTCTGTTCTCTCTTTTTTTCATTTTTTTATGCAAGCAGCAATCAATATTCTACAAAGCACTATTTTCTTCCTTTCAACTTTGCTGTGCATGGTAATAATGCACTCATGTCCTGCCAACCACCTACTGGCTCCTGTATGACTTGACTGCCCGACAACCTCAACAGTGTGGATAACAAAACAGCATGGGCCACATGCGTAGTGAGGGTGTGTGTGTTCCTTGAATTATCTTTAACACCTAAAGAGGGCGTTAAAGATTTTTCGGCTGGTGGATATAGCTTAACGCTGACAGCCTTAATGACCCTGACAGTTGATAGGCCTAAAGCCCAAACAACCAACCACTAATACAGGCATGCCAGACAGACTTTGCCCGTTGAGGAAGCATCCCGCAGGGAAGTGCGCGATAGTGTGGACGTGGCTTAACTCTGTTGGCCTCAACCCACAATGTAAAATATCTTTTATTTTAGATAATTGTTCGGCACACCCAAAAGCAGAATCTATTTGGTCTATACTTCCTTCCTAACTGCACCTCTCTGATTCAGCCCTGTGACCAGGGCTTATTATGTTCACTGAAATCTAAATAGAGATCAGAGTTCATGCACCATTTCCTTGTCACACTGAATAATGGGAAGCTTCCTGAAAATTTTAAGAAGGAATTTAACTTAAAGATATGGTATGGTCACTAGCTTTTGCCTGGAATAAAGTCAAGAAAAGCACTGCAACGTGGCCAGCACAAACTATGGCCAAGCTTAATGTTTCAGGACAAGGAAAGGAATGACTGACTTCTCTGGATTTAGAGTTTCTTGTGAAAGATATTGACCCAAGAATTAGCTGAGTATGCTAAAAGTATGACTTACCCACAGTGTCTTGCAATAACCAAAGAGATTACAGAGGAAAACCTAGAGGAATGGATGAACATACATAATGATGAGCCTGTTGTCTATCAACCAACTGATTAAGAAATTGTGGAGATGGTTTAGCAAGGTGAGAAGAAACAAGATCATAATGAAGAAAGTACAGAGGAAAATGAGGATGTGGAAGAAAGAATTTCTATAGATAAATGTATCCAGAGGATGACAGATTTAATTTAAAGGTATCCAGAGAATGACAGATTTAATTGCAGGACTGGAGCAAAGGGACTTTATAACAGAACAAGAAATTATGTATGCTTATTTGATTCAAAGAAAATCAATTAAGGAAAAGACAAAGTACTTTGATTCAAAGAAAATCAATGAAAGAAAAGACAAAGTACCAGAAACAAGCTACATGGAAATAGTGGTTGAAGAAGGTCATTAATTAAAGTGCTAAGGCTCATTCCAGCATAGAAAATCCACTTCCCTGCACCTCCTCTGCCCCTGATGTGCAAGTATCTGCTAACCATGAAGACCTTGCTGACCCTGATGTACTTCTGCTGTATATGAGGCAACAATAAAAACCTTGTTTGGAAGCATTAATAGTTGCATTATTTTGTGTTTTAAGCTCTGTTCTTCCTTTGATAACACAGCAATATGCATATGGAATGAGCTGGCAAGACTAGGTGTCAGGCATATGTTTACATAAGGGGTTCCCTTAAGGGTAATTTTCTGTTTTCCAGCATTTTCTGTGCTTCAGCAATGGCCAGGTCCCAAGGCTGCCGGATTACAGAGGTTCAACCTGTAGTTTTACATGAGAATGAACTTAGATCTGGACAAGAGGGAAGGCTAGGTGGGCTTTGTATCTGCACTGCTAGAAAGCAACTGAAATCAAACCACATGGGAAGTTGATTAAGAAGTTGGATCACCAGGCAGGAATAACTGGAAAACTTCTTAGATGGAGTTGGATCACCAGGCAGGAATAACTGGAAAACTTCTTAGATGGATAGATTATCTTAGGGAGCAAAGGATACATGTTAGAGGTGCCTTCTGGTAAAAATCAGAGAAGCCTTTAAGTATATGTTTAAGGAAATATTTAGCAAACTATTTATATCATACATAAGGCCAAAACTAGAATATGCTTCTCAAGTTTGGTCACTGCACCTAAAGGAACCCAAAAAGCTCATATTGAAGGCTCAGAGAGGGCAACAAAGATGGTACCAGAATTAAGAGAGTTAAGATACAGGGAAAGGCTGGAGGCTTTAAATTTACATTTTTTAAAAGAGAGGAGATTAAGGGGTGACCTAATAACAACCTTTAAATCTTTAAGAGAGAGCGATGACATGGACAGAGAACAGTTCATTGAGGAATGAAGGGATGAGGTAATCAGAAAATATAATGAAAACTTAAGAAAGAAACTTATCACAAAGGATGTAAAGAAATACATTTATTGTATGAGAGTGGTGGGTGAACGGCACACAGTGACTGAGGACATGGATAATGCAGACAGCATACACAAATCTAAAAGGTTGTATGATAGCAAAATATGTTCAAGAAATGGTGTCCCACAAGCATGAAGCTCCCTTCCCATATGGTACAAATAGGTAATTGCTGACACTGTCTCCCAACACCTCTTCAGGGGAAATATGTCTATAATTCAGCATGACAGAAAATCAGCCCCTGAATGAAAGACAACTTGTGAAACTGGTATATGTCCTAGAAAGGTATCCCAGTAACTGTAATGAACTTGACTTCTATAAATTAATTTTGAGTAGTGTGTGCATTCTCATGACAGTGTATGGCAATGGGTAACCCTCTTTCACCAGTATTAAGTAATCTTTACATGGAATTCTTTGAAACAAAATTACTAAGAGATATCTTACCCTCTAAGGCAATCTCGTTTAGGTATGTAGATGATGTTCTTTGTGTTTGGCAAACAAACAAAAATATACAGACATTTCTCCCTGTACTTAACAATCTAGTACCTTCTATAAAATTTACTGTGGAAGTGGAAAATAAATGTATGTTACCATTTTCAGATTGCATGATCTAAAGGGATAGAAACAGGCTTAAGTATAGCACGTACAGAAAACCCACCAATGTTTGTTCTATATTCGTTATCACTCAGCTAAAAGTGACAGAGTTAAATTATCATCATTGCAGTAGGTGTTCCTTAAGGCTTTACGCATGTGCTGTTCAGAATTTACTGATGATGAGTTTGAGAAAATATACTCTATTGGATCTAAGTTACAGTATCCTAGAACTTTCATTGATAAATCTCTTGAGCTGACAAAGAAATCATTTTATGGTTATTCCCAAACCTTTCCTCGATACCAAGAATCTTTTAGTTCTCCCTTTTAGTGATAACTTTACGTTACTCCCCAAGTTGCTTAAATCCTTCAATGTAAATATAGCCTTCTGAAATAACAATACTATAAAGAATATCTTAATTTAAATACTCACTAGAAAATTTTGCGGGCTGTGTTTACAGAATCCCTAGTAAAAGCTGTAATATATATTATATATTGGACAGACTGGGAAGGATCTTTATGTTAGACTTAGGCAACATAAATATAGTATAACAAGAGGACAAGAATAAAATGCTTTGTTTAATCATGTTAAAAATTATGACCACTGTATTGACTAGAGTAATGCTAATTCAGTTATTAATTGTAACTCCTTTACTGCAAGAAATATCACTGAATCTTCTGTTATTCAATAAACAAAGAATTGTAACATGAATACTAGGAAAGGTCTATACAAACTAGGCAGTTCTATACAAACTAGGCAGCTTTGTCATAAGCAAAATTTGCAAACAGATCCTTTTCTTGCTCACATAATAATATTTTATGACAGGCATGGTGCCAGACTAAACCAACACCAACCTAGACACAGCACAGCGGGAACACTTCTTTACCAATGGCATCTTAGCCTCGTCTCTTCCTTGTACATCAACTGACTACTCTAAGTCTTCTCTCTCATTCTTGTATCTCCCCTGATCATGTGATCATTACACGAAAGTGTACCTGGGAAGTTATCATGTTTCATTTTCCTTATGGTTATCAGCAAACATTTATATAAAATGTCTGGGGTAAGCCATGGAAAGGTCTGTGGGCCCTGGATGTGGATACGAAGCTATGGTTTCGGTGCATTACATATGACAGCAAGAGACTGAGTGTGAGCAAATGTGGCCGTTTCGTCTGTCTCCTAGCGCTACCTCGCTGGTGCAGGGGGTGGCGATGCTATTTCCTGTGGGGTGAGGTGGCATCAGAAATGGATGGGGGCAAGAAAGTGTGAATATGTATATGTGTATATGCATGTGTATGTATATGTATGTATATATGTATATGTATATAGTGTGCATGTATTTGCATGTAGGTATATATATATATAAATATATATATATATATATATATATATATATATATATA
>JAYMFT010193283.1:0-11816 GCA_038088735.1 Panulirus argus
TATGTGTGTGTGTGTGTGTGTGTGTGTGTGTGTGTGTGTGTGTGTGTGTTTGGGTGTTTGTGTGTTTTGTATGTATATAAAATCTTAACATGTACTGTTAACACCAGATCTGGTAAAAAAAGGGTGTCCCTTCATGTCATTCTATTTTTTACTTAGTTTTGCTTATAGCTTAATGGAGCATTTACCCCCCCCCCCTCCCCAAATTCTGGATTACTTTGTGTGCGCTAACTCTTCTCTCTTCTGTGCTTACAGGCAAGTGAGTGTTTACTGGTGTTTCTGGTGTTACTGGATCGCTGGTGCATTTTACGAAGGCTGGTTGAAGAGAATTGTGCGCCAAATTGAGAGGAGACTGCAAGAGAGCCCAACCCGGCCTTGTGCGTCGTTTATCATCTAATGACGATCTGAAAAGTTGTTTAATAATGAAAACGATCTGAAAAGTACCTAAAAAGGATTAAAATAATCGAATATTTCGGACTCATTTCTGTCTGATCAGCTGCCTCATCTTTTTTTTAGAGAAGAGGTACAGTGTTTAAGGTATCCTTTGTTAGGGGTGGTACGCCACCACAGAACCTGGGGCCTCGCCCCACCAGGATGCACTCTAGTAAGCCATCCACAACTCCCGTAGGGGGAAGTGGTGGTGACTGACCTATGCTTGATATTAAATCAAGAAATGCGGAATTTGTAATGTTACTTGCGACCGGTTTAGCAACTCTTGCTTCCCCCACCCCCTTCCTCATCAAGAAAGTGATTGATGGCCAGGCTGGCACTGTTGAAATGGTGAGGAAACTGGCTAGTGGTGATCTACTGATTAAGGTCAAATCGTCTAAATAAGTTGCGGACCTCCTGAAGTTTAAAAAGTTCATTCATATGATGTTGTGGCTTTCATTCCGGTGACCATGAATTCGTGTAGGGGAGCAATCATCTGTCCTGATGTCATGGACATGAATGAAGACGACATTGTGAAGGAGCTCACAGACAAGGAAGTGATAGCTGCTCGTTTCATTACAAAATTCACCGACGGCGAGCGTCGTAGAACCCCCTTATCACTTTAACGTACGGAAAAGCAAGACTGCCGAAGACATTGCCATAGATTATATTAAGGTCTCTGTGAGACCTTACATACCAGACCCCTTGCGATGTTTTAGATGCCAAAAATACGGCCATGGTGAAAAATCTTGTACTCTTCCATCTCGTTGTGGAAAGTGTGCCAGCGAGGACCATGTTGCTGACAACTGCACGGCTAAGGTGATACTTTACATTAACTGTGAGGGCAACCACCCAAGCTCGTGCCGAGAATGTCCTTGGTGCAAGCTTGAGAAGGAAGTCTGCGCAGTTAAAGCAATGGAAAACATTTCATATGGTGAAGCAAGGAAGAGGGTGAAGGAGAATCACGAGACTCCCAAGCCCAATGAATTTTATGCTTCGGCAGTGAAAAGTTAGCCCGTGATGGTCACAATTACCACGCAAACACGGCGAACTACTGAACCATGCTCCACAACTACAGACAAAACTGACAACGACACTGACAATGACACTGACAGACTCTGGCTCTGACGACACCATAGACAAAGACACTTACTTCAAAGCCACCTGCTCTGTTCTACAAAAGAAAATGAAAGAGGAAAAATTGAATTTCACTAAATTATCTAAAGATAATATGTCGCATGTAGTCAGTCCTGCGGCTCCAGTGAGGAAGACTACCAAGTCTTCCTCGGTGGAATCCTTAGAATCAATGGTCGATGAAACCGTCTCCACTATCAGAAGCCGATCCCATTCCCCCTTGGACTCGCCCAAGTCTTAAAAGAAAAGGGCTCACAAGGCTGGCCGGCTAAAGAAATCTTGAACCAACGCATTCAGTATCATTCAATGGAATTGGAGAGGTCTTAGGAATAAGCAAGCACAGCTGTCACTGTTGCTTGCAATATATAGGTCATCCGGTATTTGTCTACAAGATATCAATCTAAACAGCACAGTCGAAGATTGTGCTCTTTCAGATGATTATCACCTGTATAGAAGAGATGAAGATCAAGGGGTAGCCATCTATGTACACCGATGCTTACCCCATACAGGAGTGACTTTAAATTCTACTGTAGAAGCCTTCGCATGTAGAGTAAGATTCAATAACACGTACCTGGCCATTTTCTCAATTTACTGTCCCGGTTCCAATGCACTTGATGATGATGAGATCAATTTCCTGTTTAGTCAATTACCCCCAGAAAAGATTATTTCTAGGAGATTTAAATGCTCATCATCATCAGTGGGAAGTATATGGGCAGACTCTCGTGGGAAACAAATGGTAATTTATATCATCAATTCTAATCTCGCTCTTGTGAACGATGGTAGTGGAACTCGTGTAGACGATCGGACAGGAAACATCTCAGCCATCGACCTATCTTTGTTATCCCCAGATATATTAAATGACATCACCTGGGGTGCTTATGACGACTCCTTGGGAAGTGGCCACTTCCCAATCAGTCTTTCTTATGCATGCGATATTATCACCAGACCATCACCGCTTAGATTTAATTATAAGAAAGTAGATTGGGTGTTCTTCTCAAGACAAGCCGTCCTAGATATATCTGGCGATGACATTGATTTAAAAGTCAAAAGTGTGACCAACACCATCCTCAGGGCTGCTGAGACCTCTTGCTAAGATCTTTACAATTTCCAAAAAGCATAGAGTTCCATGGATGACACCAGATTGCCGAAATGTACTGCGTGAGCGTAATAGGAGATACAGGATTTTCGACAAAGAGCCCTCAGATAACAACTTCTTTGCACATTAAAGAGCAAGGGCTCAGGCAAGTAGAACAATACGAACAGCTAAAAGAGACTCCTGGCATGACTATGTTTCAACTGTCAACAAGGACATACCAGTCAGTCAGGTCTGGTCCACAGTAAAGAAGATAAAACAAAAATACAAACAACCCTCCATCGCCCAACTCACCACGCAAGACGGCACCACCATCGACGACCCAGTTGACATTGCCAACGCTATTGCCAGGAGATTCTCAAACATAAGTAGCTCGGCCAACTACGATCGACGATTTCTACACCACAAACGTCAGGCAGAGCAAACAGTGATCGACTTTGCCACAGATGATGAGAACAAATTGTAGAATAATTTATTTATCTTCAAAGAATTACTTCTTTCCCTGAAATCCTATAAAGGTTCAAGCCCAGGACCCAGCGGGATAACCTGCGAGATAATTCAGCATCTTAGTCAGGCTAACCTGACCAAACTGTAAGCGTTGTACAATGAGATTTGGACGTCTCGAACGTTTCCAAACTCATGGTACTTTGGGCACGACATCCCGATCCCAAAAGGTTCTGGACGCCTTACGAATATCAATTCCTTTCGACCTATTGCACTGGCGAAAGAATGGTTAATAAAAGGCTTATTTTTTATTAGAATCGCAGAATTTATTAAATGATCAACAGTGTGCATTTCGTAAACACAGAAGCACGATGGATCACTTAATAAATTTAGAACATAATATTTCAGACACATTTATAAAGAAAGATTTCTTAATTGGAGTTTTTTCTAAGATTTAGAAAAAGCCTACGACATGACACGGCGAAACGGAATATTAAAAAAAAACTTTATGCCATTAGTTTAAGAGTGTCTTTACCCATTTCTGTCAAAAACTTTTTAAACAACAGAACATTTGCTGTCAAAATTGCTGCATCTAACGTAATTTCGGACACATTTGTCCAAGAAAATGGGGTGCCGCAAGGCAGAGTTCTGAGCCCATTATTTAATATCATGATTAATGATATTCTGTCTCCAGCTTCCGTCCCTCGAAACCTTGAATACTTACTTTATGCTGACTTTTGTGCAATATGGCACTCCTCGCCTAATGCACAGTTTTCGGCTGAACAGTTTCAAGTTGCACTTGAGACCGTTTATCGTTGAGCGCTGCAGTGGGGATTTAGGTTTTCACCAACTAAAAGCGTTGCGGTTGTTTTTACCCGAAAAAATAAACTCCCGAATTTGCAGCTAGCATTAGTCAACAATCCGATTCCCTTTCGCAAAAACGTAAAATTTCTTGGTCTAAACTTTGACCGGAGATTAAATTGGAAAAATCATATAGATTTTTTGATAGTAAATTGTAGTAAAAGATTAAATATTCTTAAGTATCTTTCGGGTTCATTTTGGGGAGTCGACAGGAAATCTGAATTAATATTGTACAAGGCCCTTATTAGAAGTAAACTAGACTATGGCTCTCAGGTGTATGCTTCTGCGAGCGACTGTACCTTGAGAAAGTTGGATGTATTACAGGATAAATGCTTGCGAATGTGTCTTGGAGCCCTATCATGTACTAGAGTTCCGCGATTGGAAGCTGAGGCACATGTACCTCCTCTCCGGTTGCGTCGCGATGGATTAACTTTAAAAGTGTGGTATTCTGATGGCCAGGAGAGGAAACACTACTGCCTGTCGCTTTGCACAACAATACGAACTTTTCGTCGACAGAGGCGTCAGGCCCCTAGCCCTCAGAATACACTTCCTCAGAGAGAATTCTGGTCTGGAAGTGCAAGAAGTGGACACGCTGGTTAGAAATAAGATACCTCCTTGGGAGGAGCCCAGGAAAAGATTAAAACCAATTGGTTCACAGTGAAGAAAAGGAGCGCTACGGAGAGTGAGGTACACCAGCGATTTCGTAATGTTATTATGGATCATTCGTCATATTTCCACTTCTTCACAGATGGCTCCAAGACAGGTGAATGTGTGGGTGCAAGTGTATTGTCGAGCGAATGTTCTCTTAGGTACAGGCTACCGAACAACACATCTCTTTTTTGTGCGGAATTGTTTGCCATTAATAAGGCCAGAGATTATATAATTAATTCAATTTATATTAAATCAGTTATTTTTCCGATTCTTTACCAGCTCTTAAAGCTATAGGCTCTGGCTATACTGAGTCAAATGAAATTCAGGGCAACATTATTCATAAATTGAATTCGTGTAAAAAAGATATCTTGATATGGGTGCCTGGTCATTGCAACATTTACGGCATGAACAGGCAGACCAGTTGGCTAAGTCTACCTCAGACCTCGAGGAGGTCGTTCCGATCCCTCGGGAGCTGGGGTCCTGCCTTTCCTTCAATGTTTCTTTTGTGGCAAAGTCAGTGGACCAGCCTGGCCATCAATAAGAAACTCAAGCCAAATGTAGCGGACTGGACGACCTCATACAAAAGGAACAGAAGAGAGGAAGTCGCTCTTAGCCCATCTACGACTCAACTCAACATACAGCACTCACCTACAGCCGTTCATCAACAAAACCTTCCCACCAAGATGTGAGACATATCAAACAATCCTCACAAGAGAACACGATCTACAATGTAAGAAACACCATGAAAAGAGGAAGAAATCAGCAAACTATTTTCAAAGTAAGAAAATAAACCTCACCATCTACAATCTTCTTGGTGACAATGTTAATATGATAAGCAAATTGATTATCTTTCCCAGGGAAACGGAAATATTCAAGATGATACAAGGTGGTTCGCCGGTTCGACTCTATGCTGGGACTGGCTTCGGGGTGACTGCCTCTACTTCAGTCTGGCTGTGTGGTGGGTGGAGCTATTTGCTCATTATGCTGCTGGCCTGGAGCAGGGATGGTTCAGCTTGGAGCTGGTTCCGTTATGGTGTCGAGCTGGCGAATTGCCGTTGTTGATATATCCTATGTGCTTCATGCCATGGTTGCCCTTTCTCCCGTGTAAAACCGTGTAATTACCATTTCGTTTCGCGTCAATTACTTTTATGAGAATTTTCGTGAATGAATTTTCAATTCAGTGGGTACAAGCCTGCGGTCTGAATCTCACGACACATATGATATACCTTTTATCTTTTCAGAAATGAGAATATTATCATTAATTGAAAGGTCAATCACAGCCTTCTCAGTATATTCTAGGTAAGTGGAATTCCACTTTGCTACGTCCATTTAAGATTCTTGTGTTTTTGTAGGTGTTCAGTACTAACGGTTTGTTTTCTATATGATCTTAACGGGGTGTTTTCCCTTCCGATTTCCCTTCCTTTCTGTTTTGTTGGAAGTGTGATTTGAGTCACCCAATATCATGTTTTTTTTTTAATTCCCTGATGAAATGTATCCCCTGTTCTTTTGATATCTGAAGAAAACGATCTTTTGTTAATGTCCATTACAAAGTTACTTTCCTCCCCTGTTCTAGAGTTGTAGTCTCGACCACTGCTTTAATGTGTTGTCAGCTGGCATTCTACTAGGGCTGGGACCCGTGGCACGCTCTTAGCTGCTGCTTTCTCTGTGGAAATAACCCACAATAGGATTGACCGTTGTGATACCTCTTTTTTCTTCTCTCTCTCTCTCTCTCTCTCTCCCTCGAGCTGCAAAGTTCTAGATATCTCTTCCTTATTTCGTTTTTCCTTCTTTCTACGCCTATTAAACCTTCAAGGGTAAAGTCTGAAAAGACTTAAGGAGCTATAATTGGTTTTTACTAATTTTTATGTACTCTATTTCTTTTTCACCAGTGATGGCCATTATTAAGGTATGTTTCTGCCCACCCAAGGTTGGGTACTATGTTAAAAAGAGTAAATAATTGTGGTAAGCCTTATCCACATGCACATTTTATGCTCTTCGAGCTTCACTGATAAACTTTGTGTTCTCCTACCTCTAAAAATCTACGTGTTCCACCCTTTCACCCACTTACTCACAACAAAAACAACACCATGTGTGATCTTTGTTCCCTCTTCACTTATTCTTGTTTCATATAGTCTAACATTTTGCAAGCTTCTCGTGATCCAGTACCCTCATCCTTCCCTTTTCTTTGGTGGAATTTTTAAAACGTTGTCCAAATCTTTAGTTTCAAGTCGTGTGTACATGTAACGGATTCTAATTTGAGGTTGATCATACATTTCTAGAGGATATCATCATACATCATTGGTCTGCATACGTGTCAAGACAATGATTTACAGTAGGTGTATATGTGCAAAAGGCTACAGTGATTACATGTATCCAACCATCTCAGACTCAGTCTTAATAACTTACTTCTCTGTGACTTGCTTCAAGCCTTCAACAACTGAAGGACCAAGGTGCATTAGATCCGCCAACCTCTCAAGTGTCCTTAGCCCAGATTCTCTGAAGTACTTTTGCCACTCTTTCCCAAACGGAGGCATTGTGACCCTGTTAGTGAGATTTCTTTAAGTTTAGATCACTAGCACAAAATATTTACTTTTTTGGAGTAAATGCAAAAAATAGATATATTTCATTGGTGGGTATCACTCTTACCTGTTGACTTGATTGACGAGTTCCTCCACAGTCTCAGGACGAGGTGGGTACTTGGGAAGCGTAAGAGCGGCGGTGAGGTTGCCGCGGTAGGCTGTGCCAAAGATAAAGGTGAAGACCAGCCAGGCTGACATCAGTATTCGGTTTGGACTATCTCTTGGTAGCCATTTAGAGAGATTCTGGCCTGTAAATGTCCCAAATGTCTCTTGAATCATCGCCCCAATACCTTTGCTGTTACGATGATAACTAGAGGCACCTGATAACACAACGTTTTCACCCAGTTGGACTTCATGACTATACCACTTGTTCCTCTTACTAATCTAGAAAAGATAAGAGACATGTTTTATTCCTGAAATATGCGCGTAGATAATTAAACATTTGTATGAAGTACCAATAACCTCGAAACTTATCCACCAAAATATCCTTAGCACTTATTATGAATCCCAGTCCCCAGCAAGATGGCTATACACAAAACAATATACTTTGTACTTCTATCCCATCCTAATTACACACATTTTTCTGCAAGTGAACACGCTTTAAACACATGCACTCCTTCATCTTTTCTCCGTAACTAAACAAGGTCAATCTTTATCTCATCTTTCCTTTTATTATCATCATCTGTGTGTGAGAAGTTATATGTGTGTATCAGTGATTGTGTGTCCATATGTGCTTATGTGTGTGTGCGAATTTTGTATGTATGCATATAGGTTTATGTATGTTTCTGTAGTTTTCCATATGTATACATGAATAAAGAGGCTACATTTTACGGCATATATCCATGATATTGCAAATATTGTAGGTGTTATGGTACCTCTGGATGTCAGGCAAAAAAAAATTCATTTTACTGATGTAACTAAATGAAAGGTGAAGCGATTGTTTAAAACTTCAAGCTTTATTTTCAAATTTATGATAGATATTAAGACCTGAGAGCCATCAGAGAGAAAGAGCCATTGACTAAAAACACGTTCACATTAGACGTATCTGAGAGAAAAGCTTGATAAACAGTGGTTGTTAATACTTCCATAACCAGTACCATGTACATTAGGCCAGGCATCAGCAGGAGCGCCGCCAGAGTGGACGCCCACACCTCGTCAGCCAGAGGGTAGTACAGGCTCTGCCACTGAGGCTTGAGCACGGGCTTAGCCAACCCGAAGCCGAAGGAGGTAAAAGTGTAAGCATATGTAAAGTCGTATCGTTCAGCTCGAGTTTGCAACAGGACGTGGTATATAACCAACATGAAGGACTTTCGCTCCACAACTTTGTCTGCTGCCTGTGAAATCGTAGAAGAGATTTATCATATAAAATGGGTTGCATGTAGATGTAATAAAACTATTGGTCAAAAGTATTTGAGAAGGTTTTCACATAGATTCATGATGTTTGTCAAAGAGATTTCATATTAGTATGAGGTAATATAGTTCCTGAGTATCTCTAAAGGAAATCTATGCTATACATATTGACGCATTCTATGATATACTTCCATACAGCGAAAGAAAAATTCTACTACTAATTTTCCAATATGTGTTGAATACTTAGTGGATCACTCATATTACACTCATATTCTTAAATCTTGTATACTCTTTAAATGTTGATGAAATGTAATGCTACGTACTAAAGACAGCTTGTATTGATTTCTTCTTTTATTACTTCAATTTGTCTTTCAAGCTTTAAGATATACATATTCACAATCTCAACTGATATATGTTGAATTATAAGGAATTGGTAAAATAGAGTTTATTTCACCCGATGAAGCAAAGCCATAATACATACAGAATATCAAGAACTGTAAAAGATTTGGCATACTGATATTATCAAAGAACATAAGACTTGATTCTTTAAGTGACTAGCGTAGACGAAAATACACGGGAAGTAGACTCCAGTACACTGCAAAGAAAATACTTTTAATTTATTTTAGTGCGGTGTCATTATGTATATATATATATATATATATATATCATGTAAACTTCGAAGAGCCAGGATACGAATCCGGGTCCACAGCGTGGCAGGCGAGAGCGTTACCACTCGGCTATGATCGCCCCCAGTAGGGAAATGGTTATTCGAATACCTAAGTAATCGAATACCTTGCGTCTCACAGCAGTAAGCAACGGTGTATAGAGTGGCCAAATCCCATCAGACTCACACAACCAACATATAGCATTTTACAGTACATAATTGTTCACACATTCAGGTATATGAAACATGTAACCCTCGAACAGCTAGGATACAAACCCCTGTCCACAACGTGGCAGGCGGGAGCGCTACCACTCGGCTATGATCGCTCCTAATAGGGAAATGGTTACTCGAATACTTAAGTAATCGTTTATCCTTGAGCTTCGTCTCAGAGCCAGAACATCCAGGTTTCTTTCCTCAAACATACATCCTATCTCTCCTTTCTTCTCATCTTGGTTACATCCACACACATTTAGACACCCTAATCTGAGCATTCGAGGAGGATGAGCACTCCTTGCCTGGCTCCTTCTTTTGTTTCCCCTTTTAGAAATTGAAAATACAAGAAGGGGAGGGTTTCCAGCTCCCCGCTCCCGCCTCTTTTAGTCGCCTTTTACGACACACAGGGAATACGTGGGAAGTATTCTTACACCCCTTTACATACATATACATATATATATATATATATACATATGGGCTAAACCTGAGCATATGAAGCATCAGGGAGAAAACCACAGAAAGATTTGTGGGCCTTGTTTTACATATGGGGAACTGGTTTCAGAGCATTACACATGACAGCTTGAGAATGGATGTGAAAGAATGGTGCCACGTCTTCATCTGTTTGTAACACTGCCTAACTAGCATGGGAAATAGCAAAACATATATAGAAAAATGTAAACAGAGAAAAAGATAGATAGATTGAAGGAGAGAGAGATACGGAGATAGGTGAAAAGATAGATATATGAATAGATAGGCAGATATATATATATAGGTAGACAGACAGACAGGCATACAGAGATATGTAAGTTAAAGCTTTTGAGACAAGGCATCAATTTATTGTCTTTGACGAGATGTGAAAATTCCTTTATACGTGACCCTTTGAATCAAAACAAAATTAATATAAACTTGTAAAATTCACAGTCAAAGTGTCTCCTCGAACTCACTTTAACACATCAAAAACTCTCTGAAATATTGTAAGCATGCCCTCACCTAATGCTGACTCTACTATCAAGTTTGCCACTACGACAAATGGCAACTGGAAATTTCCCAATATTTTCCATAACAGCAGCAGTGGCAGCATGAAAGTCGATGATGGCATTTTTGTGTGGCATCACCTGTGGAGAAGGAATATTGTATGATAAAAAAAATTCAGCTGTTTGAAATAACTGTACTAGAAATGCCCATTCAAAATTAAAAAATAAATAGAATATTGCACAGAAGATGAACACCACTCATCATTATAAGAGTCAAAACAACCACGGTCTGAAAACAAATATAAATCTCTCTAAACATTTCACACAAAAATTCTTGAAAGAAAACATAAGATACCACTCATGGAAACATATTACTCTTCCCCAATCATATGTTTTGTGGCTACCACCACTCTCTTTATCATAACTCTCCCATACTTTTGCAATTTGGGCAATCACTTCCTGTTTCCATGGTGATCGAAACTGCCTCTATAACTGAAAATCCCTGAAAAGTGTGTGCTTTACTGTTTATGTACTATCCCCACAACAGCAAAGGAATCTAGATGAATTTACTGTTAGTCACATTACCTTAGGTACCTCCCCAACTGTTGGAGCTTCAGGATGTTCATTCATTGCATTATAGACCTGGTGGTATAGAACAAGATCACCCATTAGCAGAAGCATGTAACTGGTGTACAATATTCATAACTGTCAGTATAAAAAATATAACATATCTTTATTTCCATCAAACTTATCATGATACTTTCTAAACAATTGCTTTTATATTTACCTAACATTTTTTCTGAAAGGCTAATATATATACATATATATATATATATATATATATATATATATACACACCTCGGGACAAGTTTCTACGAAAGAGAGGTAAGTAAGGAAAAGGATAAGTGGAGATTCTTTTGCCGAGGCCCCTCCCTTGTCGGGGTTCCGGGGGGAATGGGCATAGGCATCAGTGATATAGATAGTTGGATAAATAGATAGAAACCTGGTGCTACCCAAGGCTGCATTATTTCCTGTAGCAGGGATTCATTATATATCTAAATGTGGTGCCAGTACATGTTCAGAAGGAGCTTAGCTTACTTAAGGACATTTTTGGTAACGTGAGTGAGTAATGGACAAGTTGTCCATAACATCCACTAAATCTGGAACTTTAAAGAGTGAAAGTGGTTGACAACTGAGGGTGATGGAAGAGTGAAGGTTGGATTTAGGCCTGTTATATACATAAGTATATACATATACATGTATATATATATATATATATATTTTTTCATACTTTTTTTTTTCATACTTATTTGCCTTCTCCCGCATTAGCAAGGTAGCACCAAGAACAGAGGATAGGGAAGAAAGAATACTTCCCACGTATTCCCTGCGTGTCGTAAAAGGCGACTAAAAGGGGAGGGAGCGGGGGG
>JAYMFT010193303.1:0-11816 GCA_038088735.1 Panulirus argus
AGGAAACAGACGAAGAAAAACCCATCCCCCCGCATACACACATATATACATACATGCACACATATGCACCGTACACACACACACACACACACACATATATATATATATATATATATATATATCAACATATACATATATACATACATACACGTACACATGTACATATTTAGTCTTGCTCACCCCCATCCACTCGTGATGCCACCCCGCCCCACGGGAAAATAGCACTGCCATCCCCCGCGCCGGCGAGGTAACGCCAGGAGACAGATGAAATGGCCACTTTAGCTCACACTCAGTCTCTTGCTGTCATTCACTGCTTGCATATTTTCACAATAAAAATTATCTGCCAAAAGAGAACCTGCCAGTGCACCCCTACTACTCAGTGAAATTGCTTCATTCAGTTCAAGTGGCAACTGTTGAAGTCTCTGCAGCATTGTTTGTGTTTGGTTATAATTGTGTGATTACGGTTGTAAACTGGCTGAGTTTACGCTGACATGAAAGAGAGTGTAAGCATAGCTTAATCATTTAGATATTAAGTTAGTTGCAGGTGGTAGGCTAGTTTATACCTCAGATCTTTTCTGCAAAGTTCAGGTGCTTTATCATATGGAAAGCGATGCTCAATATAAAGTATCAGGAGCGTTAGCGCCATACCCCTTATCTTATATATATGATCTGCTGGTATCAGAGCATTGTCTTACACAGTTGCAGGCTGTGGCCAGATTTCCCTCAGAAGGGTTTGCCATATCAGGCTGCTTGATGCTGCATCATCATCAGGTGCATTATACAACTTTTTGTTTTGTTTTATTGTACTGGATTTGCTTGACCTGTTTAAAAGTACTTTTTCTCATTACCATACCAAAAAGTTTAACAACCATTGAGAAAGTCCCTTCACAAAAATTAGATTCTAAATGGTTCTCTAATTTCTCTTCTTAACTCAGTGAACATAATTGGTATTACAGTAACATCCCTCAGTCTTGGAAACTCCACTGTACAGAAATAGCTAAGTCTGTCTCTAAGAAACTGGGATTCATGTTTAGTTGTTGAAATTTCTTTCTTCCAAACAAGCTGCTGCATCAGATGATTACTGTGCAGCCATTGGCAACACAAGGGTAGTTCCTTTCAAGGGTAGTTTCTTTTGATTACTTCCTTCCCCAGTACCTCGAAGCTTTGGAACTCTTAACTAAACAAGCTGCTGCATCACATGATTACTGTGTAGCTGTTGGTAACTCATGGGTGAGTCGTTTTGATAACTTCCTTTCCCAACACCTCTAAGATTTGGAACTCTCTACCCTCACTTGTCTTTCTGAATAACTTTGATTTGGCACATTTTAGAAGACAGTTTTTTTCACTCTCCAAAATTCGTAAATACTTTCCCTTATCCCTTTTCCATTCCTCACCCTCTTTAGTACAATTAAGGACCATCCTTGAAGTGGATGTTTGTCCATGACTGGAGCATTTAATGTTAAAAAGGTTGTTCCATTTACACAAAGGATTGATCCATCCTTGTATGGAGTACTGCTCTCACACCTAGGATGGATAGCTCTGCATCCATACTTGACAGAGTTGAGCCGACAGCAGTCTGACATGTAAAGTGTCTAAGGCTGACTTCAGAATTTGCCCCACTTTCCCAATGCAGCAATGTTGGTTCATTTTCCGTCTTCTGCAAGAATTACTTTGATTTTTGCTCTGGAGAGCTGGCTCTTTGTGTATCCACACCACTAGCTAGACCCGCAATATTTGGGAAGTTGTTGCGTCACATGATTAATGTATGGCCAATGGCAACTCAAGGGTGGGCTGGCTTTCTCTAAACCTTGAAGCTTTGGAACTCTCTACCTTCTCATGTCCTTCCCACTAGGACCTGTCTTACTTTAAAAGACAGGTTACTTTTTCCCTGCAGAATTTGTAAATACTTTCCCATGTTTCTTCTTCTATTTCTTCTTCTTCTTCTTCTTCTTCCTCTTCTTCTTCTTCTCCAGTGTAGGAAAAAAAAGTTGCACTTCCTATGTATTAGGGTACTTTAAGTTTACCCCACACATATTTCAGAAGTTACTGCCTTTATAGCTTATCTTGACACCAAGTTGTTGCATTGCTACTTTGTTTTGTCAAGCTGTTCGAGGCTGCATCTTGCAGATGTTTTTAACCACCACATACTTTGTAAACATATCCAGGGCCTCTTAAACTCATCATTACTTCACATGGTGATACTTATGGCTGCAGGCAATGTATGTTAATTAGCTTTGGACCCTGACTGTTTAGGGTATTCTCATGTACTTATTGCTTCATGGGATTTTTGTTGTAATATTTTATGGTCTTTCATACTTGTGATGCCAAGGAATTATTTTTATATGTAAGTTATGAACTATGCTTTCCCTGCTTATGTTACACCTCTCCTGTCTGTGTCCGAGAGAGAAGAGCATCAGTGATTTCAGTCATTTCTAGCATTTCATATCCCTGAAGTGTCAGTATAGGCCATGACAGAACTTTAAACACTCAAACTCAAGAGTTGCACTCACCCTGAAGAGTGATGGTGGCACACAACTTTTTTTGTTCATTAGAGTATTAGTTCCTTGAAGAGGTCCTTAAAATGTAGTTTATCTTTTGTAAGAGTCAAATTGAAGATATGAATTTAAGTAAGTCTGCTCTATCCTGTTCATGGATTTATTGGCTTTTTACTTAGAAGTTATTATATACTTCTTTTAATACTGAAAAATATGGCATGTGCAAGACATACCCTAATGAAAGCCATTCAGTTTAAATAAAAAAAAAAGTTGAGGAAAAAGAATACATGAATTAGTCAGGGTTCTGCAGATGTTTGTAGACCTAAATCTTAAGAGGGAAAGGTTATAGGGAATGGGCAAGATGTATGGAGGAAAAGAATTACACACCTTAGTTGTTGAAGTATTATAATGGTCAATCCTTGACTGGCCAGCCTTTCTACAGAAACTTTGGGAAACAGCAGCTAGACATATCTTGACTTTGAGCCATAGTGGCAGGGACACATGTAGACAGCTGACAAGAGCATTGTTTAAAATGATACCTGTAGAACAGGGAGAGAGCCACAACATCACAACATACAGAAAGAGATTGTTGGAGAGAAGTGATGTCTGGGGAATTATTGAGAGTCTTTTGATTCAGCTCTTTCTAATAGAGAGTTGGATAAAAAGCCACATCAAATATGCAAGCAGTACCATTAACTCTGGTGAATAGATTCAGCTCTTTCTAATAGAGAGTTGGATGAAAAGCCACATCAAATATGCAAGCAGTACCATAAACTCTGGTGAATAGATTCAGCTCTTTCTGATAGAGAGTTGGATGAAAAGCCACATCAAATATGCAAGCAGTACCATAAACTCTGGTGAATAAACTCTAGTAGGAACTCTGGTGAATAAACTCTAGTAGGTATGGAAGAGCAGCTCACAAGAGAGATGATTATGGCACCTATGCAATATCCTTGCTTTTGGGAAGTAGACTCTGGCATTAATTATGTGAGGTTTCCAGGACAGAGTAGTTATGCTTAGCAAACTTTTTGCAGGGTTGAATTTCAGTGTTTTGAAACTGAACTCCTAGAATGAAATGTAAGGGAAAATTTCATTTCAGCATAACTTAATTTAAACATGTTTATAATTCCCCATTTCCAATATGCTGCTCAGGTCAGAATTGAGAGAGGAAGAATATTTAATAAGAGAAGAGAATGGCTGTTAGATGGAAGAGGGCAGCAAAAGTTTGGTGAAATGTATAATGTGAAATCATCTGCATAAGAGTGCATGAGATAAGAAATTGAAGATGGAAAATCATATACGGAGAGAAGAAAAATAGTAGGTGCTCAGGCAGAACTCCAAGGTTGATGGAAGAAGATGGAGAAGTCATTCCTGCAATGACTCATGCAATGAAATGGCTGGAGATTAAGTATGCTTAAGGAGCAGAGAGAAGCAGAAAAACCAAAGAAAGGAAGTTTAGAAAGGAGAGACCTCTGCCACACCCTATCAGATGCTTTGAAGATGTTGAGGGCCATGACAAAAGTTTAACCAAAATCCCTGAGAGAGTAGGACCAGAGATAAGTCACATAGAAGAGAAGACCCCCAGTGGACTTTGCACTGTGAAAGTTTTATTAGTGATCAGAAAGAAGATATTGGGATTCTACGTGAATGAGGAATTGAGAGTTAATCAGGGTTTCAAAGACTTTGCAATTAGCATAATTTAGAGAAATGACATAAGAGTGGTCCCCCTTCTAGGGGATGGGCTGCAACAAGGCATGCTTTCAAGAAGGAAAAGTCTAGGTTTTAGGCAAGCAAGGGCTGGAGCAGGTTCAGAGACATACTTCCTTAGGACTTTGGGATGTATTCCCTCTGGGCCATATGCCTCTTACTGTAAGAGCTTGGAAATTTACCTTGCACCAGAAAAATACAGAGATGGCATAGGATCAGCATGAGGAGATGAGGCATAGGATAAGATACAGAATCATGCAGAGTAAAATTTCTGAGAAACATATGTGTCAATGACGAGAGTTTAAAAGAAAAATCGTTAGATAATTACATGAAGTCCTGCGAGGGTTGTATTGAGGAGAACAGTGTGTTGTGGCATTGTCCTGCTACCATCTTGGGTGATAAATTCATTTGTAACAACAGCATTCCTCTATAGACATTTAAAGATTTTTAGATATTCAGTATGTGGGATTTTTTTTGGTTGCTTAATGATGTAGCTGTTTTGATTGTTTTAATAGTTTTATTGTTTTCTTGACCAGAATAACAGAAGAACAAGGGTTGTTTTGCATTTCAAGTGTAATTACTTACTTTGAGGTTATTTGTTGGAAAATGGTAGTGCTCATCATTACACTGATCACCCATTATTACCTCATATTACCCGTGAAGATTGATTGTGGGTGGAAGTCTTAGATTATATCTGGTAAGGTAAAGTTGTTGTTGTTGTTGTTGTTGTTGTTGTTTTTTTTTTTTTTTTTTTTTTTTTTTTTTTTTTTTTTTTTTCCCAGTATTATGTGGAAAGAAATATAATTTGCTTTGTAATTTCCAAGTAAAGACACAAAGCTATTCATCTCACACAGTCCTTGTTGGAACTTTTTGATGTGCAAAACATATCTTCCCAATGAAAAATCGAGTAAATCCACAAATAAAATGTAGAAGAAAAGTGAATAATTACAAGGGTCATTGTTTTCAAGTTACTAGAATTTGCTTGAGCTTGGCCTTTTGTCTGGGTCACAGGACAGGATTATTATGTGCTCTTCGATAGAAATAAGCCTCAACTACTCATATAGGGGAAGTAAAGAAATAAGAGAGAGTACAGAAATGAATAACATCTCAGAAGAGTAACATAAAGGACCTCAGACAGATTGTGAATGTAGCAGGGCAACTGTTTCTTCTTCAGAAAAGATGGGAGGCTGGATTCTATAAACCTTAAGACAGGAAAGGTAGAATCAGTGATTTTCAAGGCCCTTAAATTCTCCTAACCACTGCACAGTACTTGTCAGAATGGTCCAAAGACCTTTCATAGCATGCATTGACGATGTTAAAAGATCTAAACTACCATTACTGAAAGTGACTAAAAGCACTGAGGCTGTACTTCCTTGAGCACAGACAACAGAGGCATCATAATGTATATCTAGAGAATCTTGGATGGCATTGTTTACATCCTGTATTTGAAAATGGCTCTCTGTTGAAGCAATAGGCTTGGAAGACTTCATAAAATGTTACCACTAAAATAGAATGAAACATTAAACACAATAAGGGAAAACAAAGCCATGGGTTGTGGAGTACAGTGTTTATATCCATTAGAGATACTGTGAACTGTTCATTGAAAAAATTTAGGAAGCACATGGACAGATACCAACAAAGTGCCAGACCAGCCAGGTTGTGCTATAAACGTGGGACTGTGGGCCATCGCCTCTAACAGGCTAACTGGGTAGAGGTGTGACACGACCAACATCCACTCCAGCCGCCTTGCCACATTTAATCTTGCACATGGCTTACACCACCTCTTCTCTCTTCACCAAACCACTCTCCACAACTGTCCCATTTTGTATACCACCCTACCCAAACTCCCAACAAGTACCACTCAGAAATCAAACGCATTCAACGGTCCTTCAGGATACTAACTTCATCACTAACGGTTATCACTTCCCCTTTTGCCCCTTTAACCAATGTACCCATTTATTCTCTTGTTTTTCACAGGTTATTTACCTCCATCAAGAACATCTTATTCTCCATAAAGTTTTCTGATACTTCCTCACCCTACCCTCATTTGCTCTCTTTTTCAACCCCTGAACCTTCCTCTTAACCTCCTTCTGCTTTCCCTTATACATCCTCCAATCATTTGAACTCCTTTCCTGTAAGTACCACCCAAATGCCTGTCTTTTCTCTATTACTAGGAACTTTACATCTTCATCCCACCACTCACTACCTTTTCTAGTCCGCCCACCTCCCACCTTTCATATGCCACATGCATCTCTTGCACATTGCTTCCCAAAATATCTTCCACTCCTCATCCGCTCCCCTTGCTTTATTTACTCTCACCTTTTGCCATTCTACACTTAATCTCACTTAATATTTCTTCAGGCAAGTCCTTTCCAAGCTCATTTACTTCACCACTCTCTTCTCACTGACATTGTTTCCTCTTTCCAAAAATCTCTTCAAATCTTCATCCTAACCTCAACAAGATTGTGATCAGACATCCTGCCAGTTGCCCCTCTCAGCACATTCACATCCAAAAGTCTTTCTTTTGCTCCATGAAAATGGTGATTGGTGATCCTTACTATTATATTTTCAGGCCTAGAGAAGTATATTCTGTTAAATTTAAGTTTAGGTTTTGTATTCTTTAGCTTGTAGAGTTGACAGGTGATTTGGACACTGTGTTCAGTATTTATAAGCTATTATGGAAGGTTTTGTATTTCTTAGTCACCTGAATTCTTCTGTACAATATCAAACATATTTTTATTCACATTTCAGGTAACAAGGAAGCAGCAATGGAGCTCTACCGTCGCGGCATCACAGAACTTGAGTGTGGGATTGCCATAGACTGCATGGGTAGAGGAGAGGCCTATGAAAGGGCACAGAGGTTACAAGAGAAGATGAGAACTAATCTGATTATGGCTAAAGAGAGGTTGGACATGCTAGGTAGGTTTAAAGGTTACAGTATTTAAAGTTAGATTAAACTATGTTATGCCTTTTGTTGACCATGTAAGAATGGAAGGATAGTTTTAATGAAACAATATGATCAGCATAGACTGAATTAAATGTTTAGATTAATTGATCTTGTTTCCAAAGGCATGATACTTTAGTATTGTATGAATATTGTTAATGGTACATATATCATTGTTCTGTACTGATATATTGTCTATAAGTTATGGATTAAAAGAAGACACAATTTTGTTGGATATCTCAGTTGAAAAAAGAAACACTTTACTACTGCACTTGATAAGCTATATTTCATCATTTGATCAGCATATACAGTATTATTGATAGCAGGTGATTATCATTTGATATAAATATATTTATATGATGATCTGTTATTGTTTATTTGCTGTTTTTGCAGTTCTTCTAGAAGCATCTCTGTGTGTCTTTATATGTAGTTTCTGCATGTAGCTGATAGACTTTTTTTATCAGTATTCAGTCCAAAATTGCATGCTAATGAATTTATCTCTAGCTTTACTGTTTTCTAATTAGAATGATAAGAAAATTTTTATCAAGTTCTTAGTTATTCCAATAAATTTTCATTTGGGTATTTTTGCAGCTGTTAGATCAACAAGTAATCAGTGTGTTAGGATGCTTTACTTTGTTTTTATGTGCTCAAAGTAATCATCTACTTTTGTGTAGATTGCTGTATATTATTATTATGAAAATTGTTTGTTTATATTTTTTGTGTATGAAATATAAGGGACTTTTAGAAAATAGAATATGATATTAAGGTAATATTTGAAATTTTATTATAGTTGCAAGGATTGATTTTAAAATTATTTTTCTATGTTAGAATTTTATTTCCTTGTAACTTGTAAGGTAGATGTTGTATTAGTAATAAGAAACATTCCATTACATATTTTATTTGTTGCATGAGACACGAGTGTTATTGTTTTCTAGATTCGCTGGTTCACCTGCAGCAGCTGGAGCTGGATGTGCCTCTCCTCACCACCCTCACCCCCCCAGTCTCCCCTGCCCCCCGCCTCACCCATAACCCCCCTCGCTCTGGTGGAGCGGCCAAGGCAACTGCCAGTAGCCAAAGGGGATTCACAAATCAGTCCCCTGCTCATACAAACAAGCCTCGGGCACGTGTAGCCCCACAGATTATGAGTCTCACAGATTCAGGGCGAAACTCATCAGATCGGCGAAATGGGCTCATTCACTCACAAAAGCCTTCTGAAGGTAGCTTACATTCGCACTATATCCTTTCTCTCCTCATCTGAAGCATCTTCTCTTTTACTAATATCTTATTGACATTAACATAGAGCCTTCTTGCTTAAATGAATTATGCCTTTTTTTCCTGCTTCTTGTAATTTGGTCCTCAAGGAACCTTTTAACTGTGCAGTTGTGCTTCATTATCTAACCAAGAATCAGCTTTGGCAGAAGCATACTAGTAGCCACTTCAAATGATGTGCTTCTCTAAAAAGTTGCAAAATGTGATAGGATGACATTCAGGACATAGAATTGTGTCAGAAAGTTTGTGCATACAATGTTCTGTGCAGTGGATAGATCTTTATAGAGTTAACTATAATTTATTTGTTTCTTGCTTTCATTATCAATTACTCTCAAGAGTAAAGGTTATATATTGATATACAGTAGAGTATGAGAAAACTCAACCTTTTCTTAAGAGCAAATTACTTTTTAAGAAGAGTGCAGTAAGAACCATGAAGTGTAATGTGGGTATTGTATGATTGTATGTCCTTTATGATTTAGGTAGAGTTTATGAAGAGCTTACATAGTTGTGGGTATAGGTTTGACAATGTTTGTACTTTAGATCATCATAGTTTGACTGAATCTGTCAATCTGAATACTATTCCAAAGCAGTGTAGCAAGTCGTCTTGCTAGTTCTTGAGGTTGGGGCTAGGAGTCCCAGTTCTCCAAAAATTGTTTCTTACATGGTTCATGTATGCACTTGATCCTCCTCATACACATGGAAACAGTTAAGATGATATTTAGAAATAATTAAAAACAAAGAATTAGTTAGAAGGTTGGCTGTACAGTACTCTATAGTATTTTATCTTGATTGGCTTCCATTATAAAAGTTGTAAATGATTTTAATCTTTGAATGAAATGGATGATCTGATTATTTGTTTATGAAAGATTGCATTTGTCATCAATATCTTTTTACAATGATATGATGTACAATGTGTCAGATTTTTTTCTGTGCCAAAAATTTTGAATGTTGACTTTTCAGTTGTAGTACTCTACTCAAAAATTGTCATATCTCTATATATTTATATTTCATAGATGATCAGGCTTTACGTACATTTCTTTTTTTGATCAGTGTTTTACTAGACCAGTGTCAGGAAGTCTCCACTTACCTTTGATTCTCACTGCTCCTAATTATTTACCTCATACTTATTTTGCTTGCACACTGATAAAGGGAATGGCACTTGCACAGTAGTAAGGGAATGTCATTGGTCTTGCTTGCTGAGATGATAGTCCTTTAAAAAAAAATTTTCCTGTTGAAAGTATAGAATAATTTTGCAGATTCTTCATGTAGAGGAGTAATACTGAAATTTTTGCATAACATTACAACATTTTTTGAAACATAATATTCCACACTAACCTGTCACTCTGTCATGGCATTTGTGTGGTATTCAACCTGTTTAACCCTGCTTTTTGAAGTTTCTTCCTGTTAGTTATAGCTAGTGTTTGATAACCTTACCTCACCCATAGCAATTCTTGTAATGCAGAACAGTTTTGAAAGAATGTTGCTGTATTATGTTTGATTATAAAGTAATTCATGATTATGTAGAACATTATGTAGACAATGAGCATTGAGTGCATTGTGATAGTACTGCTATATATTGTACCTGATTCATCTAAAGCAATTCAAAAGCAGAACATCATGACTAGAGCAAATCTGTTTCTTTATTGGTAGAGGATGTCAGAGTGAAACTTCATTAAACAGGGCCCACCTGTACAACACAGGAATGCTAAATGTTTAAATGAGCTGTCACCCCAGATGATGGAAATGTTTTTAGTGATGCAAGATTGACTACCTTTTGATTGTTTTGCTATTGATGATGTACTTTTGTATTCCCCTAAACATTCATTACAGTTCCAGTGAGGATGTAAATCACACATTCTTGAACTCAAGATTGTCTTAAAGCCATTTGTGATTTTCATTTTTCTTGTAGGTCTCTGATGGTAATATGCTAAACTTCTGGAGAAGAGATGTCTATGAAAGGTTTTGCAGAATTTCTTGTATTTGTGGAGGTTCTTACTTCTTTGTTATGAATCATAGATAGGGATTTGATAATTATTAGCAATATGAAATGTGTGCATGAAGAAGAGTGTGTTGTAGTGAAGCATTGAAGACAGGCAATGTAGATTTTATTATTTAAGTTAGTAAAGAATGAAGACTATATTGATGCATCTCATTCATGTGAATACAGGTTTAATAAAAGTATATATTTTTTTAACATATTTATTCATTTTGGAAGTTAATAGGACACAGAAATGTAGCTCTAAAGTTTTTACTAAGAGAAAAACTATATTAGGTAAGGAGAAGTGGTAGTAGCTAGAGGCAAAAGGGAGGAATGAATGCAGATTTGCATGAGAGGAATGATGATAATGAATATGCACTTGCACCATAACTGTTGATTTGGGTAGCTTGTATGGAACAGTTTGATTGAAATGTGGCTGAGTACATTACAGAGTGAGACAAGTTAAGATGAAAAGGTAGAGGTACAGGTTGAGATATGTGTATATGTAAGAGAGGTGTAAGTGGATGAATTTGCAGAAATAAGCTGCCAATGAATATGGTGTTAAAATTAATACAGTATATATAGTATATGAGATAATGTGATTTAATTGTGAGAAATGGTATGGTGCCTATTTAAAGAAAGTCAATACACTGTGGAAAAATCAGTGTAAACCTTAGTAGCCTTTAATAATTGTAAAAAAACTATTGTTATAGCACGGAAGACCCAGCAGCAGTGCTGAAAGCATTAACTTAACACTCTCAGGGTATTGGTCCGGGTGACTCTCCTACCCACTCTGGGTCTGGAATGCTAGGGAACTTTACATTAACACCTAATTTTTTGCATGGTTTTTGACAAAATGTTTTCACATTGAGATGAAATGCCATATTTTTATGAAAATTTTCGTGAAAAGTTTAGAAAATTTGTCTTTGATAAACCATGAAAAGGTTTGTGAAGCCTGGGTGTGGACAGGGATCTATGGTTTTGGTCTATTACACATGACAGCTAGAGAATATATGTGAGTGGTTCCAGTCTTTCTTCATCTGTTCCTGGCGCTACTTTGCTAACATGGGAAACTGCAATCCCTAGGATAATATACTTGTATATATACTTATACTTTTTTCATACACATTCACCATTTCCTGCATCAGCAAAGTAGCATCAAGAACAGAGGACTGAGTCATATAGGGAAAATCCTCTGACCTTCTCTGTTCCTTCTTTTGAAAAAGCAAAAACTGGAGGGGAGGATCTCCAGCCCCCCACTCCCACCCCTTCTAGTCGTCTTCTATGACATACAGGGAATACGTAGGAAGTATTCTTTCTCCCCTATCCCCATGGATATATTATTATATTATTATTATTATACTTGATCGCTGTTTCCCGTGTCAGCGAGGTAGCGCCAGGAAACAGACGAAGAAAAAATACC
>JAYMFT010193314.1:0-11816 GCA_038088735.1 Panulirus argus
CATTACCCCTGGCATAATGAGTAGGAAGAACTTAGATGAAACGCAACATCCACTGAAGGCTGAACTTCAAGGCGGATCGTCAGGACATAAAAGATCAACCTGATGGTTAGTAATCAATGACCGGTTCGTAGTTCTCGTGGAATTTATTTGTGGGCGACGTGGAAGATAACTCAGGGGTGAGCTGGTTTCCCGTCAGTGCTTCAAGGCTTCCAGCTCCCACGGGCGACGGCGTGGGAAGGTCCCCGGTGGAGCTCACAGCAGGAGAGGGACGACGCAGATCTCCTGTGCTAGCTGGATGAAGCCACGGAGGAAATTAGTCATTAGATTTCAAAAGCTTTTTTGATGCGTCCTAACGGAGAGGAACCATACCCAGCCCTGGACTGGGACTCATGAGCAGTAGCCAGTGATGTGGTGTGACTGACTCATCTGGTGGCTCGTACATGACTGTCAGGCCAGTGTCATGGGTCAATACCTGGCCAGTCTCGTGGGTCAATACCTGGCCAGTCTCGTGGGCGAACACCTGGCCAGCCTGATGGGTCAATACCTGGTCAGTCTCATGGGTCAATACCTGGCCAGCCTCGTGAGTCAGTATCTGGCCAGTCTCACGGGTCAATACCTGGCCAGTCTCATGGGTCAATACCTGGCCAGTCTCATGGGCCAATACCTGGCCAGTCTCGTGAGTCAATACCTGGCCAGTCTCATGGGTTAATACCTGGCCAGTCTCGTGGGTCAATACCTGGCCAGTCTCGTGGGTCATTACCCGGCCAGTCTCGTGGGTTAATACCTGGCCAGTCTCGTGAGTCAATACCTGGCCGGAGTCTTGACCCATAGCCCTGCAGACGCACTCAAACTTGACGAAACATAACTAATATAATACAAGAGTAAGAAGAAAATAAAATGCCCCAAGATGCTTCACTTATTTCTGTGGATGTCTGCCTCATATATATACCATATCTCCTCCTCATTCCTATTATGAGTGTCTCATGAATAGTGCACCACCTCCTCATCCTCATCCCGGTCATCATGAGGGATGGGAGCCGTGCACGCACACACTAAGTACGTCAACAGATAGCCATGTCTTCCACAGCCCCCACCACCAGTGTGGCTCCAGCCATGGGGTTGCGTGACCCGGATTTTGCCCTCTCGGCCACCGGGCCTTCTCCCCAGCCCCTGGGAAAGCTGCCCAAGGTTCTCTTTCTCTCTCTCCCCAGCCAGAGGGAGACTACCTCAAAGGAGTCCCCCCCAGCCAAAAAGGAAACTGCTATAAGGGACTCTCCCCAGCCGCAAGAAAGCTTCCCCAAGGGTCTCTACCTAGCCCTAGGGAAGCTGTCCCAAGGGTTTCTCCCCCCAGCCCCAGGGTGGCTTGCCCCAAAGGTCTCTCCCCAACCACAAGCATGTAAGCTGTTCCAAGGGTTTCTACCCCCAGCCCCAGGGTGGCTGCTCCAAGGGTCTCTCCCCAACACAGGCATGTCAGCTGCCCCAGGTTCCCCACCCAGCCCCAAGGAAGGTGATGGTATTAAGCATAGATTCGTGGCCTCTGATACATGCACAGAACCTGGTAAAGTAATGTAAGTAAGATTATTTAGGGTTTTAAGTAGCGATCCTTGTAAGTGGCGTGAGGTGTGTGGAGATCCCTGAGGCCTCAGTACCACGGCACGGCCCTTGAGCACGAAAGCACACGGCCCTTGAAGCGCGGAGGCACGACCCTTAGGTATGATGGCCAAAGCCTTTGGTCTGAACTACTCAAGGGCTGGAACGTCGAACTCAAGAGTTTCAAGGCCGAGTACTCGAAGTGACCTCCTGCCACGGGTGCCCGATGGGGTTAGAGCAGCACACACAGTGCCAATATAGATACGCGCAGATCGACACAAAGACAAATGAGAAAATGAGAAAGAGAAAAAAGAACTGCATTGGTGAATGAAAGATAGAAAAAGAAAGAGGGGAAACCCACCCAGAGGCAGCCATTCATGACCCTAGGGGTATGGTGGGTGGGTGTTGGGCGGTCCATATGGTCGGCACGCCCGACCAGCTTCCGTTCCGACAAAGGGGGAGCGACCAGCCCAGACTGACGCCTTCGTCCCCCCCTCAGCACACAGGTCCTTGGGCGTGGTGGAGCGGCGGCGGGCGGAGGAGGGAGACGCAGGAGTACGCCAGGAGGAGGTGCTGCTCCTGCTGCAGCTGTTGCCGCCGCTCCTCCTGCTGGGGAGGTGGGTGGGTGTGTGTGTGTGTGTGTGGGTACCGGACGCGTCTGGTTGTACCTCAACAATCAATTACAACTTCCATTGTCGGCTGCCGTGCTCGATTAGGGAAGGTGCCAAATTAATAACCCCAATTCGTCCACCCAAATTTACGGCCGGGCAGCCAATCAGCGCGCCCCATAAATTCCAGGTAACGAGCCCTCATTGGTCGAAGCACCCGGCGTTTGAGAGGCCACGCCGCGTCTTGCTTTTGCGATATTGACGACGGAATTCCTCACAGGACTAACCCCACAGGCCCACGGTCGGCGAGGACCTTCGGAGGGCACCCGACGAACGGGTGTTGTGCATTTTGGAGTCACGTGAGTCGATGTTCGGGCGACGGTATGGACGCACGACGAAGACCAGGCCCGAGCCAAAGGCCGAGGATCGAGACGAGGCCAAACATCACCGTTCTTGATGACGACATTTGTCATATAGTGTAGATGACCTCCAGCTTCGCCCCGACACCATAACTATCAGGAAACGGGCTAAATATTTTGTACACACTCGGCCATCACTGGCTCTAAGGTGGTAGTGTGAGGGAGCCGCCCCGCCCATACACACACACACACTTGTCTGTTATGTCTGTGACTGTCACACACACACACACACACGCACCCTAGTCTCACACGCACTCCATTATGTCTGACTGTCAGCCACAGACTAATCTCTCTCACGTCTGTTGCTGTTTCCAAGCGGGTTCCGCCAACTCCCCCTCTGAGGCTGCGTTGCACAGGATCTTTCAGAGGGTTGGCCATGGGAGCATGTGCGGGGAGAGGGGAGGATATAGGATGGGGAGATGGGCATCAACCCTAGTAGGTTAGGTGGGCCTTGTGGGGGTACCCGCCTGGTCACGGTTCGTTCCAGCAGGTCCTCCTGGTCACGGTTCGTTCCAGCAGGTCCTCCTGGTTAAAGTTCGTTCCAGCAGGTCCCTCCTGGTCACGGTTCGTTCCAGCAGGTCCTCCTGGTTAAAGTTCATTCCAGCAGGTCCTTCCTGGTCACGGTTCGTTCCAGCAGGTCCTCCTAGTTAAAGTTCGTTCCAGCAGGTCCCTCCTGGTCACGGTTCGTTCCAGCAGGTCCTTCCTGGTCACGGTTCGTTCCAGCAGGTCCCTCCACTAAGGGTGTTACATTCCCAGTCTTTGGGCCGCTGCCAGCTGCCTTGTGGTTACGTGACGCCAGCACCCACGTCACTCACGTGACGCTCGAACTGGGAGAGGAGGAGGAGGTGTTGTGTGTGTGTGTGTGTGTGTGTCTTGTTTTGACCTCGAGAGTCCTGGACGTCATCATCGGCATGTAACACCATCCTTGAATCCTTCTGCCCCCATGGACCGAATCACTTGACCCTATGACAACATCAACAAAAAGCCTTGTCTAAATAACATGGACGAGACCTACGACTTGTCTATCTTATAAACCCCTTGAAAACACGACGGACGGTACGACACGACCTCTTTTGAATACGACTGCACGACCCTTGAGCAGGACGATACGACCCACGGGTGTGTTGGGGGTGGGGTGTGCCCCTTGGTCTCTAAAACCAAACCCCCCTTGCGGGTCAAGAGGTTAAAAACCCTCCCAGTCATCTCTCCAAATCTTGTCAAACGAAACCGAGTGGAGAGCGCTCCTCCCGACGCTCCCCAACGGCTTATTAGAGCCAGGCGCCACTTGTCCTCCAGCGACGGGGTCTCTTCTTCTATTTTTTTCTCGTACGTTTGTGGGAACCTTAGATTATCTTCAGGGAAATGAATCCTCTCTGTTTTACGTCCGCCCAGTTCGGTCTTTCGTTTATGTGTGTTTCAACTTTCCCTCACATCCCCCTGGGGCACGTCATCATCCCCGAGTTTAATAAGGAGTATAATTTCTCGAGAGAAAAAGAAATTACTCTTTATTCTGTTAGATAGAAATCACATATCTTTAGGGATCGCGTTGTACCGAGACGAGCAGCGTTGGTTATTCGTATACAGCCTCATTCTCAGCACCTTTTGGCAATTTTCGACTACTGAAGGAAGATTTCTGAAGTACAGGGACTGTCTTGGTTCCTCAAATCCAGCGTGAGCAATTGTCCAATTCCACTAACTACCCGTAGTTACGAAATCTACACTCGTTATGGCTCGCCCTACCCTCCGTTGGCGTTACCACGCTGTGGTCTGACACGAGCTTTTTCCTCCCCAGGCTGTACTTCTTCGTCCTGACCTGCTTCAGGAACTTTTCATGTGTTCCTCCGTCAGGATGTAAGGCTCGCTGAACACTCCCCCCTACAGGCTGGGGCCCTTACGCAAGGGCTTGAAGATTGTATAGAGTTCTGTATCGGTCTTGATGCCCAATGGGCCTTGTCTCACAAGCCACTTTATAACCTACGTCCCATTATCATTACTCTCTCTCGCTCCCCAACATTCTTCATTTGTCTTCCCTTCCACCCAACATCCGCGCCATACCCTCCTCCTGTATTACACGAGCCGTTTGGGGGAAGATCACGTTAATTTCTTTCCATGAAATTATGTTTTTTAAGGACTCTTGTCTCTCGTGGTAGACCATGCCATCCATCGACTGGGTGCTTGTGGGAGGAACCTCTGAGGGTGGGTGTGTCTCGTCTCCGGTCAGGCTTCTAGGAACCAGTATAGTGTTAGTTCCCTTCGTCAGGAGGAGTGGACAGTTGGCTCCTGCAGGAGAGGAAGTAGTCTTGACCACGAATTCTCTGCTTGCATGTATATATGTACTCGATGTTACCTCCATGGCCACGACGGTACGACCATCGAGCCCGGTGGTGAGTTCCCTTCAGCACGACTGAACTTTCTTGGATTCTTTTTTCTTGGAGGGAACTTTTTTTTTTTTTGGAGGTTTTTGAGAAGGTGGCTCTTGGAGGTTTTGGAGGAGGTAGTTCTTGGAGAATTTTGGAAGAGTAGTTCTTGGAGGCTTTGGACAAATGGTTGTTAGAGTTTTCCTATGATTTTTTTGAGGGGGGCCTAAGGAAAAAATGTTTCTTGGAGGATGGTCGATGATAGTCTTTGGAGGAAGTGTCACACACACACACACACACACACGTCGTCCATAGAGATCATGCATCACGCCCTTTGCGACGCGCGAGTGTGTGTGTGTGCGCGCGCGCGCAAGTCGATTGGCACTTTAATGGCTCCTTGGGCAGGGATGGGAAGGGGAAGGGGAGTGGAAGAGAGGGAGGAAAGGACAGGACAGGACCATCCCATACGTCACTGTGAGCCTGACACTCACCTGGCGTGGCGACCGCAGGCCCCTCCTCACTCCCTCCCTCACCAGCCAGCCACTCACTCATTGCACTGTGAACCCGTAACTCAGGCGCACGTCAGGGGCCTGCAGACCCACCCCTCTCCCCCCTCGCCTTCTTGCAACCGGCGGGAGTACTCCTGGGAAAGAGCCATGGGTTTCCCGAGGCCTGCTGGAGGAGGCGCAGGTGGTGTTGGTGTGGGGAGGAGAGAGAGAGAGAGAGAGAGAGAGAGAGAGATCGGTCGCTTCGCTAGGCCACCGCTCGGTCGGTCGGTCGGTCGGTGAGGGAGGGAGGTGAAGTCGGTGCTTAAAAGGTCCGACATGTTCCCGAAGCTCGTAATTCTTCGGTAATTGAATCCACCGCCGTTATGATCTGTGTGTGTGTGTGAGGCTCCGAGTAGGGTAGCACCGAGCAGCCACCGGGGGTAAAGGAAGTTACTAAGTGCGTACGTACCTCTGTAACCGAGCGCCGCTGGACGAGCAACCCGTGTACCCGCTGAGCTGTACGGCACCTCGACGACCCCTTCTTCCTTGACAGATGCTCCTCCCTCCGCCTGCAGAACCTGCCACCTGCAGGCCCCATACTTGACCTCCACATGTAGTGTTCTTCTCTCTCTCTCTCTCTCTCTCTCTCTCTCTCTCTCTCTCTCCACCTACAAATACAACTTCTGTCACAGTTCTTCGCAGTGCATCCTCCTCCACCTACACTACCTCCTCTTCCACCTACAGTACCTTTAGAACCTCCTCTTCCACCTACAGTGCCACCTCTCCCTCCACCTACACTACCTCCTCTTCCACCTACAGTACCTTTAGAACCTCCTCTTCCACCTACAGTACCTTTAGAACCCCCTCTGCCACCTAGAGTACCTTTAAAACCCCTTCTGCCACCTAGAGTACCTATAGAACCCCCTCTTCCACATGCTCAGTCCCTTCATCTCAAGCCTCGGTCTCCCGCGTCTCTCTTCCCTTCACCTGCCGTCTATCTCTCTGCTGACCCCATACCCTTCCCTTCCCTCCACTTCATCCTTCCCCTCCACCTACTTCCCTCCACTCCATCATAGCTTCCCTCCACCATTATGATCGGCCTCAGGAGCCACGCTGGGTAATGCATGCCCTTAGCCCTGTCCATTAGGGAAAGTCCCAGCCCTCAGCCCTAGTCCTAGCTCCCAGGGAAAGCCCTAGCCCTCAGTCCAAGCTCCTCTGCCTGTGATATATGGATCATCTGCATGACAAGCCTACCCAGATGCTCATGCAAATGGTCATGCAAATCGATGGCCTGCAATACGTGCCCTGTCAGCGAGGACAATAGGGTCGTCTGCGCCAGCAGTATAGCACTATACTCGCCTCATGCTACGATAAGGAGCCTCTACGAGGTACAGGATAGCACTATGTATCCCTCCCGCTGCGATAGGGGCGTCTGCACCAGCAGGATAGCACTATACACGCCTCCCACCACACCCGCACCTGAGCCACACCTTCGCACCACACCCACACCGCACCTCAGCCACACCCGCATAGCGCGTGGCGGCTAACTTCCCCTCAGCCAGTAACCACCGCGAATTTTCAATTGCTTCGTTTCTGATAATTGATAATGTTTGACGACGTCTCGACCAGTCAGTCTCCCCCTTGGCGGCTCGCCCCCGTCCAGCCAACGCGATTACGTTATCTTAAACTCCCGTCTCATTACGAAGTACACAGCGCGTGGAAAGCCACCGAGGCCAATTTCAGTCAAAGGCGAAAACCCGATACAATTAAGCTCGCGTCTGCACTGCCGGCCCTCAAAACGAGTCCGCTTTGACAATTACTAAGAAGTGTTGGCGTAAATTTGGCAGAGGTTGTCAGGTTGGGAGGGTGGTTGGTTGGGTTGCGTTGTGGTTGTGGCGCCTTCAGGGGTTCGAGTCGAGGCTGGCTGGCTGGCTGGCTTGGTCCCATAACCCTGAGGGCCTTCTGTCAAGTCTCCGTTGGGTTGTATATATATATATATATATATATATATATATATATACACACACACATGATTTATCAGAATATTTACTGGTAATTTCTCTGTTGCGTGTTGGGCTTATCAGTGGGGAAGCTTCGGAACAAAGACAAATTATAATCGTCATTTGTCTCAGTCGCCATGACTTTACATCCTTCAATTGCCTCACTTATCGGACCCGCGGATCACTTACGCTTGATTCACTACCACTTACAATCAGGAAATGTTAGGTTAATTAACGCGGTCCTGATAAAGTGTTGTCAACCCCTTTAAGCGCGACGGCTGTGCGCACGGTGGATGAACAGCTGGGTTGACTGTGGACCGACCGACTGCGCTCGACCCTGGGGCGGCCCGTGAATGCGTCACGGTTAGTAACGCTAACCGCTACCCGACGGAGGACCTCTTCCCGTTACCGTGAGGTCATGAGAAGACAAGTCGGCCTCATTGGTGCTGTGAGCGTAACGGGCTCAACCAACCATCAACTGTCAGGAATTTAGACAAACGACTGAATTACCGACTTGTATCATAACACCCGTTGTTGCTAGGATTGTATATAAATCATACTATCTTTCTCATGCAGATTAGCACAGTGTAATTAGCCCGCCATATAACAGATTAGCACAATGTAATTAGCCCGCCATATAAAAAAGAAAAAAAATTGAAACGATACAGTAATCTATATTTTTGTGTTGCGTTCTTAACGCGAAGCGGAGAGCAAAGCAGCGAGCAGATTTGCCACCTCACTCAACGCAAAGTCACTCTCCTCTCTCATCTCTCTATCTCTCTCGCTTTCTTGAGTTTCTGCTGTGTTTTTTCTTTTCAGGGAGGCTAATTACACATCGGGTTAATTACGAGACTTGGAATTAATGTCTTTGCTTCATTCAGTAACACCTGGTATGTTATTATAAACTTTAGGGTGTAGTTGGTGTCAACTGCCTACATTCTTGAACGAGCCTTGGGCATTGCAACCTTATAAGTCAGGCCAGGGGTCAGGTCATCATACCCCAGGGTATGTGCCTCGTCTTGCTCAAGGGCCGTGCGCTCCACCTCAAGAAGATAAGCAAAAGCAAAACGAAATATATATTTCAAAAGCTTTTTTTCCCCTATTTCTGTGGCTGATTTAGTGGCAATCTTACTCCATTATGGTATCTGTTCTCCTCCTCAGCATTGGATGTTTCTCTGAAGCACATTGACTCCGGGTCGTGCCACTGTGGCGTCCCTAAAGTCAATAATATTACAGAATGACTTAAGTTCTCATAGCCTATAGTTCCCCCAGACAAAGTAGTTTAAACGCTCAAAGTTCGGTGTTATTTATAAAGCCCCCAGCACTATATTTCTGTGGGTCAGGATATGTAATATCATATAATATAACTTTTGAGACTTGATAGATCGGCATCAAATTATTATAGGCGTCAAGTGACGACAAATGAGTGGGTGGGCCTCAGGGCGGTTTTAGGCTCCGCCCCCTCGGCCAAGCGCAACCGTTCTTCCCCAACAGACAATGTCCTCCAGAGGCTGTAGCTACTGTAAATAATCTTTCTATAATACATTTTCTATATTATATGTTTGAGATTATATGCTGTATAACATCTTATTTGACTAGGCTGGTTATTTACGAAGCCTGTGACAGCGCTGGGAGTGTGTGTGTGCGTGTGTGTGTGTGTGTGTGTGTGTGAATGTCTGTCTGTCTGTTGCCAAGTTTAAATGCCTGTAATCAAAATGTCGTGTGTCAAGTATTTTTCTCATATTTTGTCCGGTGACAAAGGGAGGTATAAATACATACTGGCGCTGGGTTGGACAAGCGCCAGACATGTGTTTATAAAACTTAGGAAGAATAAATCTGATAAGTATTGATATAATTTTTCCTCTGTAAAGTGTATATGAATTTCAATATACATCGGTTCTTTCTTATGAAAATGCAAAATAAAAGTTTATACATCGCTGTCTACCGTACAATGCCGTATAGTCACATGTATTTCCCGATGTATATGCAGTATGAATAGATATACTCTGTAGAACTGCAGAATATATACATTATACAAATTCATACACATGCACCCACTGCTTGTACATTATTTCAGCTTGGGAGCATAACAATATACATCGCTACCCACTTGTAGATTATGTGAAATGATAAAAGATACATCGTTTACCCACTCTTAAAATATATATATATATATATATTCAAGAAATCTAAAATCAACAGATGACGTAACCCACAGCGACCGAGAGGAAGAGAACAACCCCTTTAAAACAGACATATCTCTTGCGTAAATATGAATAACAATAACGGGAGAAATAAAAGCTAACAGAAGCATACTGTGAGGCGGGTTATTAATTTGGCCGGTGGTGGGCAGACATATGGCGAGTGGCAACCCGCGCCTTTCATGTTACCGCCAAACCAGACCTACACCGTCTTGGCCCGAGCGCTTTGAGGCACAGTGGGCCAAGAGACATACGGAGTAATATGGCTGTCTTCTCTTATTTGTTACTTACAAGACTATTTACAGGCACTGCCAGGCTTTTATTTACATAATATTCTTAAGAGAGAAGCTGGTGGTATAAGTATATTTAAGTATTATAGACGTTTCACAGGAATCTCGGAAAAGTACGAAACGGTCAGTGTTGAACTAGTACCGGTCTAGATTTTAATATATCGTTTAAGTGAATTCATAAATACTCATGAGTAAGACATTAAAGACAAAATATACTCATTACATCGTGAGGATTTTAGTCAGGTGAGTAAAAGGAAGAGGTGGTAGTCCACTCTGGCCCGGACGGCAGGAGTGGGGCTCGGTGGGTGTGAAATGGTATGCATACTTGGCCTGGCGCGGCCCCGCCATTGTTCAATCCGAATTTCGTTCCACTGAAAAAAGTATTTGCTTTGGAACGCCTGGCCGCCGTCCCTGTAGCATATATATGTTATGTCTTACGATGTATAATTGATCAGTTATCAAATTTATTACGATAATGAGAATTAGTAGATTAAAAAAGCAATATTTTTCGGGCGGTTATGATGACATACGATCTTTTTTTTAACAGTGAGATTACATAGATTCTGTCAAAGCGTCATTTTTTCTTGTGTGACAAATGAAAATTTAAAACGCTTTTTTTTTCTCTCTCTCTCTCTCTCTCTCTCTCTCGGGGAACTGCTTAAACATCTGCTGAATATTGCAAATATTCTGCTTTTTCTGTGGGACCCCAAGAGTTAACTTAGTTATTTGTTAATCTTTCTTTCTTTCTGAGGAGTTACCGGACTCCTCTTGCTCTTTATAGGTTACTCTGTGAAAGAAATGTCAGGTTTATTATTGGCAGTGGACGGAAAGGAGTACGGTCTCGTCAAGAAAATCTCTTCAAATGAGTCCACTATTTCCCTGCTTCTGATTGTAGCGCAGCCTCGACGATACAGGAACCCCCATAAAGGAGTGGTACTGGGGCTATATACAACGGATTAACAGTAGAAAATGCTTTGAAATCATCAATGTCGGAGGCCAAAATAGAAATTCTGAATTCTAAATCCTTCAAGAATGTTTACATACAGTTACGATAACGATAGTGCTAATGAGGAATTATTGATTTTTGATACTTTAGTCATGGCTGTCCAATGGGATATTTTATTGCTGTGTATTTTTAAATATTTTTAAGTTTCAGATGAAAGAAAACGACTGTCGTCCCACAAGTCTCTAAGCCAAAACATAAACAGTCAGTATTATCTTGCACCGAGCTGTTTGAAGAAGAGGATATGTTGTATTTTGTTTCTCCTTTATCTAGAATACAGCTTGGAATTATATTTTTATAAATAATAAACTAGCGATTGTAAACGTGTTATCAACAGAGATTTTCTCTTGGCTCTTCTCAAAAGCTTGTAATTTATAATTTTTTTGATAAAGTTTAAATCAATGATCGGATATCGTATTAACTTCTTGGGAGCTTAAACGGTTGTGATGGAACTTAAGTTCATATCCAGGTTTGTCACGTACCACTGAAGTCTCAGGAATTTAAACTTTCAATAAGACTTCATGGTTTTTGAACGGGAAGAATGTTTTCCCAATAAAAAGAATTGAATTTCCTGTACATATCTGAACTCCTACTCTGTCAAAAGGTGTTTCTATTGATTCTGTCAATGGTTGTGAGTCCCATGTGAATTCGTGTGTAGTGTAGTGGTCTAACGTCTCTCTCTATGTTATGGAATCACCAGCAGGAAATATTCAGGTGTGGAGATTTTTTTCTTTACGTTTAAACTTTGTATCGTATTTTTCTTATAGTTTCATAAATTCATGCAGACCACGGAATACTCGGCAAGCTGCTGCGTCACATGATTATTGTGTTGCCATCGGCAACTCAAGGGTGTGCCGTTT
>JAYMFT010193325.1:0-11815 GCA_038088735.1 Panulirus argus
CACACATATGTAGAAAATCACAGCAAAAATGTAACTTCAATGATGCAGAAACACCAGGAGCACAAGGAAAAGAAAGTGCTTAAGAGTCTCGTTTCTTTTCTTAAGTGGTTTCCGCATATATATATATATATATATATATATATATATATATATATATATATATATATATATATATATTATCATATCAGAACTTCCTTATATACATCCATCTGTGTACATCAGTTTTTTGCCTTCTTTTCCGTATGTTTCCATCCTGTTTGTTTGTATGAGCCTTGTACCTGGACCTGTTTGTACAAATGTGCTGTGTCCCACAGGCTGGAGGGGGCGAGAGCATCAGTGGGGTGAGTTGGGCCGACAACAGGTTCTTCCTCGTCTCAGCCGCCCGAGGCGATGACTCCTACCAGATCAAGCACCTCGTCACAGGTCAGTGACATTTATGAAGGACGTTTCTTATACTTAGGTTACAGCCCTAAGGTCTGACGTCCTAGCAATGTCAGGTTAGGTCCCTAGGCACCACAGGTCACCAAAACTGTTCATTTTAATCAAAACCACATAATTATATTTTACTCAAGCCACCCACATGTTTTTACAAATCCTCTTTGGCTGTGCAGGGCAACAACGCAGACTAGCTAGCTTGAATCACCATTTTTCAGTATCATGAAGGGCGTCACAGGTCGACCATCCACGTATTCTTGGCTCAGTAGATCTTGCTCACTTGCTTAGATTTCCGTGGATCATTACCGTTTGGCCTGGGTCATCAGAGAATAATACCATATGGCCAACGCTACCAACAAACAACACTATTTACATAGGGCCATCTTATATCAGCACCACCTACACCGGGCCACCACCTTATATAAATACTCATGTAGGCTTGGCCAGAGCGGATCAGTTCCACATGACTTTGCTTGGGAGATTGGCATCCCCACCTCCCCCGAGCAACGCACTTGTCCATTATGTAAAAGACCCGACATCCACACCCTTGTCCACTGCCTTCTGGGATGTCCCCACATACAACGCTTCCATGACGCCTTCTGGACCACCACTTCACGACCTCCTGACAGAGACACAATGACTCTCCCCATACTGGTGGCCAGTCATTATGTAAATAATATTGATGTTAGTAAGCCCCTTTGTTATATTTATATGTACTCGCGACACTTGCCAGACGCTTATTGTACAAGGGTACCTAGTGACAGAACTAGGATTCCGATTCCTCTATCAAGGAATAAAGTATTGAAACTGAAACTGAACTGAGTCATCGCAGATCAGTATCACTGTACAAAAGCCATGACAAATGAGTACCATTTATATTGGGTCACAGATCGATTTGGTTTGGAGTACCAAAGATCAGACACTACATCAAGTATTTTCATTATCCTGCACAACTTACAAACAAAACCATCTTACTGGACTCATAATCTGTCATTCCTGATAGTCTTTAAGTTTAATAATGATAGATTTACAAACTGATATATTGCTTTACTAAGTTCCAAGACATGCATATACCTGTAATTTCAGATAGGATTAATAGGCTGATTCTTAAGTAAAGTACATATAGTAGTTAATTTTCTACTCATACAACCCGGAAAATGGTGAGAAAAATACCGTGCATTCATCCAAATTCAAAATTTTATTTATTTCCCTTCTGTTTTATGTTCCTGGACTGTGACCTATCCACAGAACATATATATTTTCATGAATCTGACAAACATTTTCATCTATAAGTTATAACCCAAGAAATCCACAGCCACCATAAATAACAACATTTTTTCCCCCCAAAAGGTCGTTTCCTCTCAGCGGGGGATGATGGAGTCAGCCTAGTATCCGCGGATCTGAGTGTCTCTGACGATTCGCTATTTGAGATGTTCCCCTGCAGCAGCTCCTGATCCCTGACTTCAAAATTTTCATAACGATACGGTTCAGAGCTTTGTTAGGTGACGCAAGTTATGCTCAGGCAAGCGACACGTTAATGGATAAAACTGAAGCTACGAGTGGAAAGATACGTCGACGGAGTTATGGTGGACCCATGCTCATCCCAAAAGCCACTGAATGGTCGAGTTTAAACGTTGAATTATTATTGTACCTATATGTGAATGATACCAGTAATACTGGCATTATGCTATTAACTATGGTTTGATAATGGCAGCTTTAGAACTGTTCTAATAGCAGCTTCATCATGAAGGTGGCTACAAAGGTAATGGAAAGTATGGAATTGTACTGGTGCTTGGAAATGGTGGACAGCTACAAATGGCGTCCGTTTAGTTGGCAGGTATGATAACCTCTGAAGGATCTCATCTGACTGAACTTAATGTTGTATGATATTTGATATGTATGGACTGGTGTTTTTGTATTACATTATCATGATAATTCAGAATATTTTCATACGTGTTTGATGTATGAATGTGTATGTGACTGAGTGTATATTTGCAAGGAACAAGTGTTTTACTGTAAAAGTTACACATTTTACATATACTCTTACTTATTTTAGTTTAGTCAAATGTCAGTCACAATTAACTTCTGTAAATGGTTATTTTATTTGAAAATAAAAAACTAATCATCAGCATGATAAACATCGGATTACTGGCAAGATAACCTATTTCACTGTCACTTTTCATGTATTAATATGATTTTTAATAATTGAATTGTCCTAAGTTGTGTTCCTGTTTTAAAAATGAGGTTCAGTCGTCTAAACTGGTGATATGCTGACGAACACTTTCAGTGAGTATTTTGGTACATTAGATTTAATGACTATCAACACTTACATGACCATGAAACCAGAATGTGTGCTGTAGATGTTAATCTCACAGGATGAATATCTTAAAGTCCCATGCTAGGCCAAATTCTGCCAAATCTTCCTCATGAATCTAGAATCTTTGAAATTATTCACACTCCCATGCTAGGCCATCATGAATCTAGAATCTTTGATATCATCATAAATTCAACATGGTAATTTCTAAAATTGTACATATGATTATGTAAATAAATATTTATAGAATATTTATCTTCCATTGTGTATATAATAATAAAACATTTATGAGGAATTGTTTTTAAAGTCCATGCCTAATGCTCTAGAAAAGTTTGCCCATGAAGGTTTAGGAAGGGCAAGTTACATAATATTAGGATGCATGCAGGATTGTTAATCTCAGGAAACAGAATAGAATGACTTCAGTTTTATTTCATTAAGTATAGTGCTGAGCTAGAAATTAAACCACTTACTGGTAAGCCCATAAGCCAGCTTGTGGTCAGAAATGGTGCTCTTATAACCGCAGAAGACACTTATCCAACCTTGCAGTTCCTTATGGAGTCAAATGAGGCACAAAGCAGTGTATGACATTGTCAAACTGCCTGGCAGACATCGAGTCTTTGAATAGTTATAGACAGAATATGCCGGACTTGATGGTAGCTCTGTTAGCAATATGTGCATTCATGACAGCGATGTGTGAAACAGACCAATCACTGTTTCTGAAAGTGAAACAGCTGGTTGGGTAAAGTGCTTAGTAATATGTTACTAGTGAAGGAACACCAAAACACAGTTTTCATTGTAGTGTCTAACCGGTCTTGGAAACCTCACAATTACGGAAGTGGCTAAATCTGCCTCGAGGAAACTTTTAGAGTCTTGTTAGAAGTCGAAACTTCTTTTCTTTTGAATAATTGCTCCGTTTATGCAAAATCTTGATCCGTCCTTGTTTGGAGCACTGCTTTCATATCTGGGATGGGTCTAGCTCTGCATCCTTAATAGAAAGAGTTAAGTTTAAAGTGGTGTGCATTATCAACTCTCTCAGGTTAATCTCACAACTTGATCCACTTATCTTACGCCGTAATATTGGTTCTCTCTCTCTCTCTTATATGTATTTTTTTTTTTTTTTTGCTCCTGAGAGCTAATAGCTTGTGCCCCCACCATTAGCTAAAGCACGTGTTTAATGCTCGGCAGGCTATTGTGTCACATGATCGGTGTGTGGTCGTTGGCAACTCAAGGGTGGGCTGCTTTGATAACCTGTTTCTTTCCCTCCACCTCGAAGAATTGGAACTTTCTAACCCTCCCCACCCCATGTCGTTCCTAACACCTTTTTAAAAAGACATGTTTTTCTCTTACCCCAAAATCCTTAAACAGTTGTCTTCATCACATATTTCTCCCCCTCCTTAATCCTCATTATATCTTAGCAGTGGCCCGGCCTTGAGGAGGACTTTTGTCCCGGATTTTTTTTTTTTTTATGTTGAAGGCTCCAGTCACGGACAAAAGTCCACATCAAGGCCGGGCCCTAATTGAAATATAGAGAGAGTTGAGAAATTGGGAAGAACAGACAGGGAAAGTATTTACAAATTTTTGAGAAAGTGAAAAACATGTCCATAAAAAAGAATAGAATAACGCCACTGTCGCTGCTGCTGTGCATGGCACTAAGGATATGTTCAAATTTACCACTGTTACTAAAGCTGGACATGGTTACTAATGATGAAGTAACATGGGCGGTAGTAAGACGTAAAATTTTTGTTGTGAAATGTGTCATATGCCCGTAAACTCTCCCCAACCCTAACTTAGGAAAAGAATTTTCATTTGTTTAGAGACTGAGTTGTTATCCACCTTTCTTTCTTTTAAGAGGAAATAGTATTTGCTCTGTCCTCTACTATGACATCGTAAGTACACTTCTGTGATACAAAGGAAAATCTAATTGGATTTTAAAATAAGTTGCTGAGTCGTAACCAATGTCTGTGGGGTCTTATCTCTTACTCCGCTTCGGATATTAGCCTGAGGTCTTACGCATTTCCTCTGTTCCCATATAGGGTATTGGCCTATTCTTAGATATTGCCAAAGGCGCTGAGAGAAATAATTTCAAGGGAAAGCATAACATGTAGGTAGGGGTTCAGCTTTTCCAGGGTAGTCAAAAAGCGAGAAAAATATGTTATTTGTAGTTAATTACAAAGCAAATTTAGTTTTAATAAAACTCTCTAAATATGGTTTAATTCCAGACAATTACTTGTGAACATATACATGCCATATGAGTATTTTTTTATGAATTGCAAGTAGGGCAAATGCCCCCTCCCGTGGACGTCCATGCACCTTATTTGTCTCTCAAATAGAATATTTAGACTATGTTTTTTCACATTAGATGTTAGTCTGTGTGATATTTCTTACTTCATCTTCCACGTAGGTTCTTCGAAGGTCTATTATTGCTGTTACTCATGCTATCATTCCACATGAATTCAAATTTTCAATACTGCAAAAATATTGTGTGTATTCCATTATCATCAGTATTCCATTACCATGATTAAATGGCGAAATAGTGTGTTTTTAGCAGGACCCCTGAGAGGAATTTTATCAGGGGGTACAAAGATTCTTTCGGATCCCCTTCCTTTCTTCATTAGTCATCCCGTTTTTATGCCATGGGCTGCAAGGCCAAAAAAGGGGCATGGAAGATGAGAGGGGTGGAATGGAGCGCTCTGTTGATTTTCTGCATTCTCTAAGATCTCAGGAAATTCCCGGGCCCGCTTTAGGACCCTAGGGCCCGGGAACGAAGTCACCCCTGCACCCCTATCTCAGAGGCCCAGATTATACCACGGAATTTTTGGAATTCAAAAGCTTTGTTATGGCGAGAGTCAGAGACATTCGTTATTGATATTCAGATATAGCTGCTTACTCTGCTTGCTAATTATCTTATTACACTATACAATTGCTGTTACTATATACTCGCCATGAGGAAGATCTTATAGCTAATCTTGAGTAGATATTGGTGACAATATGTTGAACCTTGTAGTGACTGAGGTACATATAGGAAAGCTATTTAACGGAAAACAGAGAGCAAATTTTTATCAGTGGTTTACAGCATGTAAGCTGTGACATACTGAGGTGTCAAAAGATAAGGAAATATCTAAAATATTTACGAATTTGGAAGAATCTAAATTAAATTTGGCGCCTATGTATTCCTCCGCGGCGCCACGCTGGGGTAATTCCTCGGCTTCCCGCCAGGCGGCAGAGACGCCAGATTCTTGGATCAAGGTGGGAGAGACTTTGGGTAGTGGGGTTAGTATTTGGCTCGACTCGCCCTACTTTTTGGGTCATAATTGGCGACAAGTTATCCATCTGGCTGGGGATAGAGAGAAGACGCTGGGGGTAATAACATCCGTAGAGCAGAAGCAGTCGTGTGATGTCTGACGGAGGTAAGACTTGTGGGAACCGGCGGCGGGGTGATGAAAGCAACGCCATGTTGCGCGTCACCCCACCCGCGTGGAGTAGGCGTTATACACGCGTAATGATATGGTTGATGTTGGTGAAAGTGCACAAATTTTACTTTTTATTTACACAATTATATGCTTCTTACTTAATGCATGGCTTCAACGACCTCTTCTTAAGTTTTTCTGTATTTTGCTATATATTTGTGGACATGTGGCGGCGTGGGTCCTTGCTCCCGCTTGCCGCCCAAGCCTGTTATACGCATGTCACTATATATAGTTTGGAATGCTTGGAAACTGAATATATTTAGTATCCTTAGTTGTTTGCTTAAAAGAATGTTGAATAAATTGCATCTAGCTGGAGTAATTTCCGAAACTAACAATATCGGGAAACCCCAAGTGGGAACCGGTTTGTTGGGTGTGGGAAATCACAAAAAAGTAGAGATTTGCTGTAGGAATAAAGGTTATAATCATTCACTACACATCCATAAACCAATGAAATCACAATTTCAAACATACTTAACTTGTAGATGTCTGTAAATGTAATAATACACGAAGTTATAGACAGGTACATTGTAAATATAATCCATTATCTACCGATAACGAAGGAATTCCTGGTTACATTTCGGCCAATCATTGATATACTTGTGCTCATAGAATAGGTTGCTGAAGGTTTTAGTGTTGTCTCATCGTGAAGGTTACCACGTGGACGGCTGGGACTTTATTGGTAAAGATTTATTCTTCTAAGTAAGGGTTTAAATAAAAAATAGTTTATGGTTACTTGGCTCCAGTAGGTGCTTAGTTAGGTTTAATTGTTTGGGGACTTTCTAGGTTCATTTTGTAATAAATACTAATTTCGCCGGTTAGAACGTGCTGTAACTATTCATACCCTAAGTTAAATTCTTGTGCTTTAGGTACTAGTGCATATGTTTGCTGAGCAAGTGCTGTTGGGGGTGATCAAGAAATATTTTTAAGATCCTTTGAGAGATCAGTATTAAATATAAAATAGAAACATCCATTCACCTTTAGAGTGGTTGACTTGGTAGTTTAGTCTCGTGTCAATTATAAAACTTGAAAAATGTATATAAAAGTTCTACTGAAAACAAGGCATTCTTTATGATTTAAAATCTCCTAACGTGACAAGTGAACCTTACCTGTGGTGTAGCTTTGAAATAATCCAAACTATACAAATTAAGTCAAACAGAACAGCAACAGACCATTGAGTCTTGAAAGTGTTCCATAGGTGGACAATGTACTTGTCAGAATTTAGGCATGACGTGTATCCTCATCAGACACATATGCCAATAGGCAAATCCTATTTTGAATTTGTTGGCAGTTGTTGGTGCTGATACCACACCATGATTATTTCGGCGTTGCTGTTAGCTTTGAACAATATTGTCGTGCAATGTTAGGTTGGCATTTGTGTACAATAGTCGCTTGGGGATCAACGCTAGAAGGAAATTTAGAAAATGCTTTGTTGAATTAGATGTTTATGGTACTTCGTAACTAGTTTAGGTGCTGACCACAGGTTAGAATAGTGTTAATTATAAAAGATAGGTAACTTGCTTGTTTTAACACTTAAGATGTGAGTTCTGCAGTGTTAAATTTATCAAAGTATAATCCACTTTAAAGTGCCATGATTCTTTTGGTAAGGAAGGTAAATTCAGTTGATGTGTGTATGAATACAATAATCTGACCCTGTGAGGGGGAGAGAGCTTGTAAAATACAATAACCTGACATTTTAATTCAAACATATTTGGAAAATGATTCATATGTTACAATGCTTGGCATCATCATTAATGGAATGCATTAAAGTAAAGGAAAACAGGAATTGTAGACTCATAAGAACTGAATAAAGCTCTAGAATCTGAAAAAGCTCAAGGTGAATGTTTTTTGTCAGACAGAGTGGGTGCTCAGTTTTGTCTACGTGCATAGCATATGATCAGAAAATAACATTTGATGCTTTATGCATCCCTCTTGTTCATTTACTGTTTACTAATCATTGAACAAAAGTTATGAATATATTCCTTAATCTCTCATTTTCATTTTGAGTGTTTTTAACATTTGCTCTCCCAACACGTGCTCACATTAAATGTTGCAAGGATTGCATAGTAGTAAGACCATTGTTTGGGACTGGCATGAAAAAGTTGTTCTTGATGTTTTGTATGCCTCAAATTGTTGTAATTTCATCAAAATGACATATTTCCTGCAAAATTTTACCTTATCTTTCTTCAGTTTTGCTATTTGGTGTCATCTAGTTTTTCTTGTTCCTTTCAGAAATATAGTCAGTGGAAAAAACAACCAGTTCAGCCTGGCTTGCTTGCCCCCCCCCCCTTTTTTTTTTGTGAAAAGAGCAGCATTATTATTGTGCATACTTAGTGAAAAATTTTACTGCTCTCTGAAAAATGTATTCTGTTTATGGGGGTGATTTTGAGATTGTGTAGTGGGAAGAGCAGCATTATTATAACAGGCCAATCCTCATTTATTGGTGAAGACTATCAGTTCTGGCATTCTTGCTTAGGTTTAATTTCCAAGAGCAACTTACTTTTTAGCTTAATATGTTGCAAAAAATTGAGGATTATTTGATACTGAAACACAGCCATTAAGGGTTGTATAAGTGTATTCATTATCTTTTTACAGCAAGAGAATTGTTGGGATACCAGTAAACATGTTAAAAGCAACAAGCAGGCTGTTGTTTAGATTTTAAAGATTTGTACTCGGAGTATAAAAGAAATTTGCAAATTTAAATAGGACAAGTACTGTTCAGATTGCTACTTTCAGTTTAAAGTATTACTATTATATTTTCTTATGCCTTTGAATGTGGACATTTATCTTTTTCATTTAAAAGCTTAATATGATTTTGAGACAGCTTTATTTTAATGCATTAATTGTACTTTGTGTTCTTAGTTATTTTTTTAATAACCTCATCTCTCCTTTCAGAAGACGAAAAGCCAACCAAAATGGGTGAAGGTGATGAAGAAACTGTGATCAGGGTCCGGGGACTCCCATGGTCAGCCACAGTTGAGGATGTTCTCAAGTTTTTTGGTAAGGTTGCCTTCTCAATGACCCTTTAATTTTTTTGTTTGTATGTGTGTGTTGTTAGAGATGCCATGTTGAGGAATATATGGTGTGGGAGGAAAGCTGCCAGAAAGGAGCATTGAGCAAGTTATCAATGGTGTAAGGCATGAGTGCGTGTAGGAAGAGAGGAGAGTGAATGGTTCCAAGTGACAGTTGGTCAGTTGAAGGTGTGTGTGATGTCACCATGATTGTTTAATTTCTTTATGTATTTATGGGGTGGTGAGGTAGGTAAATTCAAGACTTGGAGAGAAATGGGGAGTATGCAGTTTGAGAGATGGTTTGTCATTTGTTTGATGATGATACAGCACTTGTAGATTCAAGTGAGCAACTGTTAAAGTTAGTAACTGAAGTTGAAAGAGTGTGAAAAGAGGAAGTTGAGAATAGATGTGAATAAAACAAGGTTATTAGGTTTAACTTTGTTGAGGGACAGGTTAGGTTAGTTGGAGTGTTAGCTTGAATAGAGAAAACATACAATCTCTTCCTGTTACACTTGACTCTTGCAGATCAGTCTTCTTAAGTTAAGGTTTTCCTGTGGTGAGTGCCATATGTTATCTCAGCCTCTTAGCAAAATGCTGGGAGTAGTAGCTAGAAGTAGTGGATAGGAACAGGTAGAAGTAGTAGTTAGTAGAAATACAAGGTTGGAGCCTCTTGAGTATACTGCTTTAGTGTTACTTTGTGTTAGTGGCCTGTTATGGTTGAGGCACTAAAGGTTAAGATTGAACATCAATATGGAGCTGCAATGAAACATATTATGTTTAGTGATATGTCAAAAATGGCATGTGCTGTCTGGTAGCAACCCTGACTTACATCACATGCAAGTGGGCTGGTGGTGGGTTTTCTAAATATGTAGCAATATGAGAAGTGGAGGATGAATAGTTAAATATGTGGTTGGAGCAAGTAATTGATTGTGTAAATGCTAGGCAATTAAATGTGAAAAGAACATCCACAGTTTATATAATTTTTTGATACCTCCTTCGTGTCCTAAATTGTTGACGTAGAGGATCTAAAAGATGGTTCAGCTCACCAAAGTGCTGTAGGAATTATGGTTTCTTCACTAAATTACCATAGTGGTGTCTGTCATAATTCTTGCAATTGCTAGAATTTTATGTAATTACCATTCAGTCAGGCATGTGGTGACTAGAATGAGATGCTGCTCCTTAGGTTTATTCACATTTGTTCTATATACTACCTCGCCGAGGTTGGGAAGGCAACTAGCCTTTAAAAAAGCCTTAAATCTGCCACTGATACCACATTTGGGAAATATCACATGTAAACAAACCAAGGATGCAGTTGTACTAGTTTGTTTGATACATCTGTATTGACATAAGCTTTATGGTTTCATGCTAACTTTTATAAAAAAAAATTTAGAATTATCAAATTTATAAGTACCAGGATTAATTTGTTTATTTTTATTTTGTTGATTGTATTTATTTTGTATTTATTCAAAAGTAATAAAATTGGCTGATGATATGTTTATTTATCTTAATGTAATACAATTGACAGATGGTGTAAGTATTAAGAATGGACGTGATGGTATTCATCTCACCCTTTCCCGTGAGGGACGGCCTAGTGGTGAAGCATATATAGAAGTTAGCTCAGAGGAGGATGTAGCACTTGCAGAGAAGAAACACAACCAACATATGGGCAGAAGATACATTGAAGGTGAGTTTTTCAGTTGGTCATAGATATCCAGTGTTGTGAAAAGTTATTTCATATGGAAATAGAGGCTTTAGGAAAAGAAAATATATGGGTGGGAAAAGGGTACTGAAAGTGAATGAGCTTGGAAAAGAGACTTGTGAGAAGACATATGAGAGTAAATGAAGCTGGAGGAGTGGGTGAGAAGTGACAGGCATTTAGGGAAGCACTGCTTTTTATGTAATAGAGGTATGAGGCATGTGGGAGGTGAACAGGTGAGAAAGGGTAGTGAGTGGTAAGAGGAAGTTTTTAGTGAAATAGAAGAGAGAGATGTATGGGCATTATTTGCTGGGAATGATTGTGGAGATAGAGAGCTGGAGGAGGTCAAGAGGAAGGTGCAGGGGCTGAAAAAGTGATGAATAACAGGTGGGGTGAGCAAGTATTGGCAAACTTCAAGGAAAATAAAATGTTTTGGAAAGGTTAATAGTTTGAGAAATGCAAGTCAACAAATGGAATCATAGTTTAAAAGGGGCAAAATGAGGGTAACATGTAGATTTTAGATGGTGTGAGTATTTTGCAGGAAAGTCGACGTAGCAGTGAATAGAACTTGGGAGCTGAAGGGAACCATCGGGTGGTTGATGGGGCAAAAGTCTTAGGCACATTGAGGTGTGTGGAGAGACCACTTTTTAGAAAAAATAGTTAAGGATGGTTATGTTTGATGCTATAAAAAAGAAGGCAAGGATGAATAAGTGATGGTATAGCAGTCCTGTAGATGCTGGGTGGATGGGTAGACAAAAATTTAAAGAGGTCGGATATGATTGAATAAGAATGATAGGTTGAGAGAGTTAAATTGTAGTAAGAGGCATATATATATATATATATATATATATATATATATATATATATAGATATAGATATATTATCCCTGGGGATA
>JAYMFT010193336.1:0-11815 GCA_038088735.1 Panulirus argus
GACAGACAGACAGACAGACACACACACACACACACACACACACACACACACACACACACACACACACACACACACACCCTAGCCTAAGCCATGTACCCATTTATAAACCAGCCCAGAAAGGAGGATGAACACCTGGCTCAGAGGCAGGCCGACTACCACGCCCAGAATTCGAACCAGTGCGGATCCGACCCCGGGCTGACCCATGCTTACTCATGGTCAGTAATGTTAACAAATACATCATTGCAGTCATCTCTTGGGATTGTGCGGGGAGGGAGTTCAGCCCTCTTGGGGCAACATCTCTTGAAATTTCTCTGCAATCACACAACGTTTTACTCTTTCGTATGCTGTCATTGTCGACAGGTTCATCATTCAATTTATTCCATTTCTTCACTACCCTTGAGTGTTTTTTTTTTTTTTACAAGTTTTTCTAACAAATTTAATTTTTTGCTTTCATAAAGACTCACAGGCTGTAATCAAGTCACCTCTTACTCTTTTCTCTGCTGTTGCGAGATAATTCGCTCTAATCGCTCGCTGTAACTCAGCTGTCTTAAATCATCCTTTTTGGCCCTCTCCTGAACCTTCTCTATTAGCTTTTTGTGCTTATGTGTGGTGACACCAAAACTGAGAACGGTAATTTAGTTTTGGCCAACTGTACGATGCAAGACGAATATTTCTGTACGCACGTAACATTCGCCGTCAGACAGGCTTATGAACACGGGCGAATCCTCAATGCCTCTCCCATACAGATTTCTGCAGCATATCTTCTGCTTGATGATTTTCGTATTGCGACCTGCAATTTGCTGTGTCCCATTCCTCATTCCTTTGCATTTGCTCGTGGGCTGAAGCTCATCAAACATGTGTCAGGCCAACTTTAAGAGCTTCTCCAGGTCTCCCCAGACAACGCTAGACACCTCCCATCCCAACCACTCCTTAACCAACCCAGAGCTGCCAACCTTGTCAGACAAACAGAAATAAGGAACACGGATGGTAATAATAAGGAAGTTTGAGTAAAAAAAAAAAGGTAATTTTGACAAACGAAGCTTACAACCACTCGCAATACAGGCTGCACTTTCAGTAAAGGAAAATGTTATGTCCTGTGCTCGAGCTGTTATCTCCATTCGTCTGTTTACTCGTATACAGTGCAGATAGTCCACAAAGTATCTAGTCAGTAGTGTCTCATTTTCGGTCCTCGAACTAAGTCAGCAGAAGTTCTAATGTTTGTTTGTCCACATATATTCAGTCCTGGCTAAGAGAGCTTTTTGTTATAAGCAGCGGTTGCCTGTTTGCACTACTTCAGAAGCCTTTCTCTGAACTTCAGTTGATATCAGTTATTTTCTTTTTTTTTTTACCCTAGCTATACACTTTCTGTGTGAGGAAATCTGATAATGTTTGTGTGCCAAGACTTGGGTGAAATTCAGTGGAGTTTAGCCTTACTACACTGAAAATTCTCTCCTCTTCAGCATTGGTGTGAGCAACTGACAGGATAGCAAACATGAATCTGGGAAGATGTTCGTATTTTTCCTTATAAGAAGACTTGCCTTTCAGTTGTGAAATGGCCACCCACAATTCATTCGCTTTTTGGCCAAGCTGATTTACCTGGTAGTGAGCAGACTCAAGTTCAAGCTCATCTATCTGCTCTTCCATGAAATGGTATTTCTTCACAAAGTAGAGCACTGATGCTAACTCTGCATCCATTCTCTTCCTTGGGTGAGCAACACTTGCATTTTGAATCAGCTCATTCTTCATGGGAAACTTCTTGTGCACATAATCACATACACAAACAAATTATTTCCTGACTGATGTGAAGAATTCTTCCTTCTGTTTTGATGAGAATGATTTTGTTGTGAGAAAGTTCGTAACATCATTGCCCAAGATGAGATCCTAATCTGGTCTTTGATTGCACTTTTCCCTATAAATGCACTGGTTAGGTTATGGAGAACTTGCAACCACTGAGGGCTTCACAAAGCGAAGCAGTATATCTCATAGGAAGACCTATAACTTCTCAAGTAAAACATGGATTTTTGGTGCTTCTTCTTGCAGCTCAAGATTGACTTGTTGAACAGAGGCATGGTTTTAAGGAGGAACATAAAATGCAGCTTGTTGTAAACGTTAAGTCATGTAAGGATCTTACCAGCATTGTCCACAGAAACACTTGCTACACAGTTTGCACTGGAATACGAATCGGCCTTTTTCCTGTTTCCAATCAATTTAGCTTCAAACGAAGCTTTCTTTCTGTCCTCTACACTACTTGAAGCTGCTTTATTACAAGTACCTGATATATCCCTTTCAGTGAGTGTAGATGCAATCACTGTGTCAACTTTGCCCAGCCATTTTTGAGGGTGAAGGTAGAGATGTCTTCTTAGAGGAAGCCTATCTTGCTCTGCTGGCTGTGTGAGAGGACGCAGGTAGAGACATTTTGCTCAGTGAGGTCTGACCAGCGCTGCTTTCTCCCGGGAAAGATGGAGTAACCTTGCTTGTCTTGGCTTGAAGTGTGGCACAATTATCACTTGTAGACACCTTCTGTTTCTTCGACTCCTCTGGAGTGTCATCATCTGAATTCCTTTTTCTTTCCCGTGGATTCTGATGCTTTGGAGAGGTACTGTTTCAATGGTTCCCATTGTCCAATGAGTCAAGTCAGTGCCCTTTCCAAATAGAGCCAGGGAGTACACACACGCTTCAAGATTGCATGCTGCTCAACATTGCACAGGGTTTGAAACTCCCTGAACTCTTTGTGGCGCTTACTAGATTTCCCCCAAGTATTGATAAACAGGATCAGGTAAGTCCACCGGTGAAGATGGCAGATGGCCAGCTCCTTTCTCAGAAGCGAGTTGAAGAAGATGACAAGGACATCCCATGATGAAAGTATCTGGATATTTTTTTTTCTTCTTTGCAAATACACCCACCCCAATCTGCTCTCCCATCATGACAGCTGCATCATCTGGTGCGAAACGAATGATATTTTCCATGGGATCTTATTTTCCGTTATGACAATGTCAAGAAGCTGAGAGACGTTCCTCCCAGTAGATCGTTCCTCTGTGGTAGCCATTTCCAGCAGGACACCAAGAACTCTGTTTACTTCAGAATCAAACTATCGCACAATAACGGGATATGATGTCTGCTCTTGTGCCCCACGATCTGAGCTGCCATCTGTTGGCATAGAGAATGGTGTTTCTCTAATCCTCTTCAGGATTTCAGCTGTTAAAAAGATATAGAATTATAGATAGTCAGTGCTATTATGAAATCTGTATGTAGGATTAATTGATAGGTAACCCATACATAATCATTGATCAACTGACAGTAGTAAAGCATTGTGTAATGTTGGATAAAATGAATGAAAATAAAAATGAATCATAAACTAGAAACGTTCGTTACCGCGCAACGCGAATGTATATACCCCAGACAGTTGCACGTTAACTGAAAAGGAGATTGCTAGACTCCTGCTGACCCTTTATAGGATGAATCAATGGGGGCAATCAATCTATCATTGTGCCTTCCCCAAGAAGGTGGGAGTTGACAGATATGGCACGCCATTTTTCCCTATCTTCTGTAGCCTTGACCAATTTGGACGCTTGGCCAATAGCCCTAACTATGGCTGTTATTTTGGTTCTTCGGGAAGCAAACTTCGAAGCAATTGAGCTGTCTGGAAACATGACTCTGAAAAGGTCACGCGGATGATCTGAAGCAGCGAATGCAATATTGTATTTTGTTGAATAGTTAGTCATCAGAGTTTTCCCACTGATTACTGAGTAATCAATCCGTTGATGGAAGAATTGTCCTGTGTCACGACTGTTCCCTGAACTTTCCACCATGCTAAAATCCGATGCACAAACTTGACACCGTGCGGTAAATTCATCCTTTCTCAATTGCTCAATGCAGGGCCACTTCCTGGTGTATTCCGACCGAAAACTCTGCTTCTTCCTGCTTGATTTTGTACCCGAAATCGATGCCATGATGAGGGGACTTCACTCTTCTCCAGCACGCCGTCGACTCGGTCGATGATGCATAGCGCGATGTGCGATATGCGGCAGGCCAAAACATCAAAACACGAGGACCAATTTTTCCCGCCTGAGAGACGGCTGTAACATTTTGACCTCTTCAGACTCTTCCTCTATGAATTGGTCTTTGTCTAATTAATCTTCCTTAAAAGAAATTATCAACCCGCCATCCTTCATCTCTCCCTCTATTCGTATCCCTTCTTCATTTGATCACTAATTCTTTTTCTTGACCTTCTAAGCATCTGGAGTCTCTCACCCCATACTCATTCTGAGTCCACCTTCGTTTTCTCCTTATCTCTTGTATACTCATTGTCTCTCTCTCTATAAAGCTTTCGTTATTCACAGAGGCATCATCCCTAGGTTTTTCCTACTACAAGAACCTCTCATTTTCTTAACTTCAATCACCATCGTAGCTTAATTCTTCTTCAATAGTTAAGCAGCGTCAGTCTGTCAGCTACATGTAAACTATCCATACCACTTTGCTCATCGTTGATCTTTTATCTTATCATTTCGTTTGCACAAACTTTCATCCCATGCTTTTTTATACATTAATCAACTCTTACTTATCTCTTCAGTGCTCTCTGGGTATCAGTTCTCTCTTTCGTCAAAGTTTTTAACCTCTCACCTCTATCTTCGTATCTCTGTCTGTCCTTATTATCACCACGTTAACCTCAAATATACTTTCTTCCTTTCTTCCGTCGTCAGCATGAATAATAAGCCCATCCTTCGCCCTCCTTTCTCCACGTCTCCCAAGTCTTTCACCACATACCTCCTCCTGTATAACTGGACCATTTTCTAACTTCTTGTCTTCCCTTTCCACCCACACTGCCACTCCCTAGGCATTGATTACCCTCTCTTCCATCTCCCCCCTTCCTTACCACCACAGCCGAGAATATTGAAGTCTCACTTAAAATAGGGCATATGAATTTTCACTTTTAATGGCATCCAGTGTAGAACAGAAAGCTATTAAGCTCAAGTCGGCTTAACTCTTTCTATTCCTTGTTTTATGTAATAGCTTGGGTGGGTAGGTGGTGGGTGAGGAGGGAGCTTCAGTTCCGTTGTCTCCAAGAGAGAGAGCATTAATTACTCGAGCCAATAAATACCTTTTACGTTTAACGAGAAAAGTTGTTACTCGTCGGTCGAGCCTCTTCACCTACGAATTACCTAGGAGAAAATTGGTTGTTGCCACAGAATGATACTCGTGTGGTGGGGTGGGGGAGGTTGTTGTTGAATAATTCCCTTTCCACAAATAAGGCGAGAAACATACGAACAGTGAATGATGTCCATTCATCAACTTGTTATGAAAATCAATCCTGTTTCACGACATGCCCCATGACTTGTTCTCCGCAATGCCCCCAAGTCGGTAAATAAGTATTGACCTATAAGCTATTATTGCAGCGATTGACATCTTTCCTTCCCATCGATTTCATTCATTTACATTCTCTTTTGGCTGATGATTATTACAATGATGAATAACGATGCAGAGAATGATTTCCTCCGAAAGACGAGTGTTATTAGTGTTTACGGTTGAAGGCCACAGACTTGGTTCGGTTGAGTATCCTGATTCCATCTTACTAACTCTCCTTTACAACTGACTTTTGGAGAATTTAACCGCCAGGAAGATGACTGGAAATTATGCCGCCGTTAACAGAAAGATCCTCGAGCAAGGGAGGCACTGATGCATCCTTTAAGAGTGTGCGTTTGTTTTCCTCGTCTTCTGTTACCTAACAGTATCTCTTGCATTCTTGAGATTCCTTCTCTGTAATAACCGTGAAAGTAATTTCCCCGTTGTTACTCCCCCTGTAAATCTAGAGCCACTGTCAACACTCGTGTGAGTTTGCACAGCGTCGGTTTTCTTGCACATCACGCAAAACGTACGTGCAGTTTTTCTCGTCTTATATCCCCCCAATATGGCTGTCATGTTTGCCGTGCCATCCCAGCTGCTTACACGTCCACTTGGTACTCCAGGTTGGTGTAGAGTTATACGCCGTCTCTTGCATCGTTGCCCAGCTCTCATTTCACTAATAGGATTATCGATAAGAACTTGAAATTGCCGAGGGCTTTTGAGCCTGCAGTTTCCTCAGACATGCCAGTTTTAAAAAATTTTTTGTGGGAGGAAAAAAATTTCCCCGAATGGAGATGGCGATTTTATGTAACAGGAGTTATAGAGTACTTGTGTGTCATGACTTCTAAGTATGTAAGACTTCTAAGTCATTACATGTAAGCTAATTTGTAACTTAATCCATAGTACATCTATCTATCTGTGTGTATATATATATATATATATCATACCTGGAAATAGGGGTGTCGTAGAAGGCGTCTAAGAAGAGCGTTAGCGGGTGGCTGGAAATGACCCCTTCCTGCATAGCTTTCCAAAAGAAAGAACAGGACAAGGAACCAAGTGAGGATTTTTCCCCTCTGAGGCTCTCTCGTCTGTTCTGGAAGCTACCTCGCTTACGCGGGAAATGGCAAATATATATATATATATATATATATATATATATATATATATAAAAGAGATAATATATTCTCGTTTATCTCATTCTTTTACATTAAGTTTTCGTACTCACCTCGTGTGTTCCTCAGCATTCTCCTCCTCCGGCCGAGTAACTACTCTCCTCAGTCAACGGCGGCGTCATCACCCGCCTCCCATCTACTGTGTGTCACCTTATAAAAGATATTACGCCGTCTTCCGGCACATTTTCTCACTCAATTTGCTCCCCCATTGTTACAGAAAATGAACCCTATACGTCCCCAACAGATCCCCCGTCTTGACTACTTGTATTGTGCGGTGTGCAGTGACCAGTCTCTCTCTCTCTCTCTCTCTCTCTCTCTCTCTCTCTCTCTCTCTCTCTCTCTCTCTCTCTCTCTCCCCCACCCACACACCCAGCCACCCTTCGACTCACTTCAGCTTACATGGGTCCATTCGCTTGCTGTCATGTCCATTCATAGGTATCTAAAACACAACTGCCTCCAATTTTTCTTCACTCAAATTCACATCCCAACTAACCTGTGCCCAAACCCTGCTAAACCTAATAATCTTACTTTTATTCACATTTACTCTTAAATTCCTCCTTTCATATATCCTTCCAAACTCAGATGCCAGTTTCTCTAGTTTCTCACTCAAATCTGCCCACCTCCCACCTTTCTCATGCCACATGTATCTCCTGCACATGCCATCACTGCTTCTCTGAATACATCCCATTCCTCACTCACTCTCCTTTCTTCACTTGCTCTCACCTTTTGCCTTTCTACACTCAATCTCCTGCTATTTCTTCACACAAGTCTCCTTTCGAAGCTCACTTACTCTCCCCACTCTCTTCTCCTCGATATTCTCTCTTCTTTTTTGAAAACCTCTACCTTCGCCTCCACAAGGTAGTGATTAAACATCCCAGCAGCTGCCCCTCTAAGCTCATTAACATCCAGAATTCTCTCTTTTACATGCCTATCAATTAATACATAATCCAGTATTGCCCGTTGACCATCTCTTCACCATTTCCATTCACAACACTGAATACCCCATGTACACCAATTATACCCTCAACTGCCACATTACTCACCTTCGCATTTAAGTCACCCATCACTAATACCAAGTCTTGTGCGCCAAAACTGCTGACACACTCACTCAGCTGCTCCCAAAACACTTGCTTCTCAAGATCTTTCTTCTCATGACCAGGTGCATAAGCACTAATGACCACCCATCTCTCACAATTCACTTTCAGTTTTACCCACATCAATCTGGAATACACTTGCTTACACTCTAACACACACTCCCACAATTTCTGCTTCACGTGTAATGCTAATCCTTCCTTAGCTCTCGTCCTCTCACCAACACCTGACTTCACTCCCAAGACTTTTCCAAACCATTCTTCTCCTTTTCCCTTGAGTTTCATTTCACTCAGAGCCAGAATATCCAGGTTTCTTTCCTCAAACATACTACCTATCTCTCCTTTCTTCTCATCTTGTTTACATCCAAACACACTCAGACACCCCAATCTGAGCCTTCGAGGAGGATGAGCACTCCCTGCCTCCCACTACCGCCCCTTTTAGTCGCCTATTACGACACGCAGGGAATACGTGGGAAGTAATCTTACATCCCCTACAGATGATTTTTTACCTCTAGTGATTCATGGAATGCAAACATTTGATCTATCTAAACGTTTGATTTTCTTACAACTAATTCCATACTTTATCTGGTTCAGAAGGATCCTCCCATGCCACCTTGAACAAATGCTTTATCTCTTCTGCAAGACCAATACGGGCACCTGAGTTGGCTGCAATGTAGATTTTTGGTATCTGCAAGTATTCCAGGATTAATATAACTCTAATGAAAACTGAAAATAAAGTAAAAACTGTTAATCCTTTAATGAGGCACACTTATGACCGAACACTCATTTCCTGTGGGGAAAATCTTTGGCAATTAATTAAAAAATTTTTTATTTGTTCATTTACCTAGTAGCAAGGTAGCACCAGGAACAGAAAAAGAATGTGTTACTTTGCTAAAATCCACTCTCTACCTGTCATTTAAATCATAAAACCCCTTATCAACAGCCAAGCCTTACAGAACCTTGCTATGGTTTCTCTGAATACAATATTGCTCCAATTCACCCTATCCTATGCATGCCTCACATCCTCCAGCATATTCAGGACCTGACCACTCAGAAGCATTTTTCACTCCAAGCTGGTGCACATTAAAAAAGACCCACACTTACCTTACTAATAAAACCCCAACTCATGAAGCTTTCCTGTGACCCATTCCAATGAGATCCCTTGTCCTAAATAAAACACAAATATACTTATATAAGACCCAAAAACCTACCTCACCCATAAATTGGGAAGTCATGAATTACCTTCCCAAAATCCATCCAGAAAAAAATGCTCATCCACCCTTCATGTCTACTTATACAAGCATTATAATCAAACTTTAAAGTTCTCTTCTGCTGTTGGCCCTGACATTTCAAACTCACATAAAGCACTTCAGTCCATTTGCAATCCAAGCACTTTCATATATCTTCAACCACTCCTGGCTTAACAACAAAATCCTTGATATCTTACACTTCCCAGCATAATACCAATCCTAAAATCCTCCAAACCACCCAACTCACCCTTCTCTACTGCCCTTTATCACCTCCATCCTTACCGTCAAAACTCTGTGGAAAACTGATCCTCAACAGAATTAAACAAAACACTCCACTCTAGCCTAGAAAATATAACTTCAGACCCAACCACCACCACCACACTACACAACGATTTCACTCAACATAGTTGGATTCAACTGACCATAGTCCCCATCCTGAACAATACTTATGGCAATAGACATCAACAAGCCATTTGACTCTGTCCCCTGACACATCCACAGACAAAAGATACTTGACACCACCCTCCATAACAATGATAAAAAATGGCTGCAACCTTATGACCAGATGCCATGGCAGAGTCACTCATGATGACTTCACTATTAAAACACTTAAACTCTACAATGGAGTTCCCTAAGAAGCATTTCTTTATCCCTCTTCAATCTCTTCCTATACAACATCCTATTACCTCTAGCAAACCACAATTTGAGAGTCCTTTCATATAAACACAACTTCAAAATCACACCACAAAACCGTGACACCATAGTAGTAGCAATCAAATGTGCAGCACTCCAAAACAAAACTGTAAGAAGTCTTCAGTCATTCTCTTTTACCCTAAAACACATGAAACCAGCTCACACCCTCCAGTCTCTTGGAATGGACAATCACTCCGACTGAACAACACTCCAACCACTCTAGACATCACACGTAACATACACATGACTTTCACTCCCCACACCAATAACATCATCAACAAAAACACACTAAATACCCTCAGAACAGTAACTAGCATCAGACTGGGACTGAATCCCTTAACATCCTTAGCATCATGGGGTGCTAAGAATCTCCGGGTTTCAGCCAGACTCTACTGCCAATGAGAGGAAGGGCTCTGGCAATAGCATTACCTGCCCCTCCCACGACCTTTCCCTCTCTGTTAAACTTTCCTCTTTTTCTGTTCACTATACCAACATTCATGGCCTCTCTAGTAACCTCTCCTCAGTTGAACATCATCTGTCGAGTACCTCTCCTAATATCTTACTTCTGTCTGAGACGCAGTTGTCTGATGATGTTCTCACTAGTCCATTTTTCATATCTAACTATACCTCCACTCATGATTCCGATTCAAAGGTGATGTCTGTGCTTATTCCAACATAAACACACCTGTTGCATGCCTCAATGACCTTGATTCCCCAAACTTTGATGTTATATGGCTCAAGGTCTGTCTCCCCACTACCACATTTTTCCTCTGTTTCGCCTATTGCTCTCCTAATTTGTATGAATTTTTTATCCTTCTTCAACTATCTAAACTCCTGACATGAGACTGTGACATTCTCTCATCCGCAAGCTGAGATTCTCAACCTTGGGGATTTCAATGTTCACCACAGGGAATGGTTGAACTCCTCCCATATGGATGGTGGAGGGATTGAAACCCTCACGTTCTCCATTCTCAATGATTTTGAGCAAATTATCTCTCACCCTACCCACATTCCTGACTGATATGACCACTCTCCTAATATTCTGAATTTCTTTTACAACTCTACTCCATCCCACTGTAAATACACAATCTCGCCCCCGATTGGTTCATTTAATCAGAGTCTCATAAATGTAGCTATTCTAACAGCACCTCCCCTTCAGCAGCCCCTTCTAAGCATAAACACTGGCACCTGAACAAAGATGACTGGATTAACTTACATAACTTCATTTCTAACTTTCCTTAGGTAAATTACTGTCTCTTATGTGGTGATGCTTCTGTCTCCACCAAGTGCATAGCAGGGGTTATTCTTGCAAGAATGGAAGCATTTTTCCCCTATTCCTCCAAGATGACCTCTTCATCTAATCCATGGTTCAACAGTTCCTGTTCTGGGGCTATTCAGGCAAGGGACCAGGCATATCAGGCTCGGAAAAACTCTCCTTCCTCTAGCTCCCGTTCAGCTTTTATCACTGCCCGTAATCATTGCAAGCATGTTATCTATGAGGCGAAGTGTTCCTTTATTCAAAGAAAATGCAATAACCTCTCCTCGTCATCCACTGATAGGTCTTTCTGTCCTTTAGCTAAGGGTATCTTTCGCTCTACCTTTCCTTCACTTATCCGCTCTGACAGTACTATAGCTGTCTCTCACGCACACAAAGCAACTCTTGATTCCTGTTTCTCCTCTAACTCCACCTTGGATGACTCTAACATTCCTTCACCCACTGATGCTCTTCTTACTAACCCTATGCATCTTCCCACAATCTCTTTTGGGACTGTCTGAAAAGAGCTTCTTTCTTTGGACACAAGCAAAGCTTATGATCCTCATAGCATCCTTCCCCAAGTACTGCAAGAGTGTGCCTCTGAACTTGCACCTGTGCTTGCTCATCTCTTCCGTTTCATTTTAAAAACCAAAACTTTTCCTTCTGCTTGGAAACATGCTTTGATACATCCCATCCCTAAGAAGGATGACCATTCTGACCCCTTTAACTATTGTCCTGTTACTTTGACATCTACCAGTTCCAAAGTTTTTGAATCCCTCCTCAACTCTCATATCCTTAAACACCTCGAAAATCACAGTCCTCTCTCTGATCATCAGAATGGCTTCTGTAAGGCGAGGTCCACTGTTGATATTCTTTCCTATCTTACTAATGTCTGGTCATCATCCCTGAAAGATTTTGGAAAGTCATGTGTAGTTGTCCTTGACATATCTAAGGCTTTTGACAGGGTGTGGCATTGGGATCTCATCTCTAAGCTCCCCTCTTTTGGTTTCCCTC
>JAYMFT010193347.1:0-25686 GCA_038088735.1 Panulirus argus
TATATATATATATATATATATATATATATATATATATATATATATATATATATATATATATATATTATATATATAAGACACTCTAAAGAAAACTTGGTAGATGGTTGAAAATAGTACCAGATGAACCCAGGACTGATAAGTATTATTATTTACCAAGTGCCACGTGCTACCCCTGCCCATTGACAAAATATCGTCGTAAGTACTCGGTAGGTAGGTAGTAAGTACATCCTCTCTCTCTCTCTCTCTCTCTCTCTCTCTCTCTCTCCTATCTTCTCTGGGACTCCAGTGTAACCGTACCCGGGCCTCCAGGGTCTGTTATTGGCAGTGGTACTGACGGACGAAACCACAGGAAACCCTTGCCTCCACTGACTCCTGCCTGCCAGTGTTACCATCACCTGACTGGCCGGGATGCCCACCCTGACTGGCTGCACCCTCCCCTGACTGGCTAGACCCTCTCCCGACTTGGCTCACCTGGACCATCCCCCGACTGGCTCACCGAGACCCTCCCCTGACTGGCCGGGATACCCTTCCTGACTGGCTGCACCCTTCCCTGACTGGCTCACCTGGACCCTCCCCTGACTAGCTGGACTTTCCCCTGACTGGTTAGACCCTCCCCTGACTGGCTGGACCCTTCCCCGAGTGGCTCATCAAGACCCTCCCTTGACTGGCTCATCAAGACCCTCCCCTGACTGGCTCACCTGGACCCTCCCCTGACTGGCTCATCAAGACCCTCCCCTGACTGGCTCACCTGCACCCTCCCCTGACTGGCTGGAGCCTCAGCTGACTGCCTGAAATGGACTCTTCCCTAACTGGCCAGGACCTTCCTCTGACTGACTGGCCTGGACCCACCCCTGATGCCTGAACCCTTACCCTGGACGCTCTCTAGATATGATTAGAGGTTTTTGAATTTCTGATTATAACTTTCTCGTAAGGCGAGCTGAAATGACTAAAGATGGTGAATCAAAAAATACGAGAGGAAATGATGAAGGATGAAGAGAATATGAGTGAAGGTGAAATGAATCTGAGGGAGTGTGAAGTGAATTTGAAAGAGGGTGAAAGGAATCTGAGAGAGGTTAGGGAGAGTCAAAGGGAGGTTGTAGAGAATACAAGGGAGGGGATATACAGAGCAAATCACATCCAGGAACTGCAGACAGGCTTAACATAAGTTAGATAAGAATGGAAGACAGGAAATTGGCTAGAAGGTTAGGATAGACTGACTAGACGATTACAACAACTTCGCTTAACGTTTAGGATAGAGTGATTAGGAGGCTGGGATGAAAACAGATGCCGTGGGCAAAAAAGGGGCAAGTAACATATATGTACTGTTTTCCTGAGGAGTTCCGAGTCATGCGGCTTGAACAGACGACCAGCAAGCGACGGAAGCCTCCACAATGCTGACCCCTCGTTTTCAGCCCAGGTTCAGGTCAGCCCTTGTTGACCACCAATCTTCTCAACCATTTACATAAAACGGAGCTGAGCTGACAGATGACTTCCCCCTCCGCCCTGCTACCACCTCCACATCCACCCACCCATCCATTTACTCATCACTCACCCACCCATTACTCACCAGAACCTCTGTGTCCCAGGACCCACCCTGCCCTTGCCCCTCCCACTGCGTTATTGCTTCTCAATGACGGACGCGACGACTGTGGTCAACCCTGGCCCGACCTGACCTCGCCTTGGTAAACACTGGGGTCGTACTAGGCGAGAACTGACACCCACTGTTCTTTCACGGTCGTGTGAAACATGAGTGCGGGTGTCTTGGTGCTCATGGGCGACACACTCGTTTATTTCACCAGAGTTTCGTTTGACGGGAAACAAATGTGTTGGTCGTTCGTCTTGGAAGAAATTTGTTGAGGGTAAACACCCCCGGATGAAGTTCGCTCCGTCACTTTCGAGTCATATTGTTGGTGTCTTCTCTCATTCTATCCACATTTTCTCAGTTTTGATTCCTGTTTGAGAGATCCTTATGTGTCCTTCATGCCCTCTCTGCCATCAATTTCTTGTCCTCTGCCGCCTTATCCTCCCCTTTCGTCTCCTTCTCCGGACACCTCCTAGTACTCACCTCATAAGTCACCTGTTCACCACGAATCAGAGCTGATCAGAGGAAGCACCTTACTAGCCACCTACCCCTGCCACTGTCCCGCAGTTTGTTTGTGGAGAGAGAGAGAGAGAGAGAGAGAGAGAGAGAGAGAGAGAGCTTGCTGTTCAGTGTTATACTTATTAATTTCTCCAAGCTTGACTGATTAATCTGTTCCTTCCCTATTCGCATTTGTCCCAGTTCTGATATTGACTGTACTTAACGTTGCCCTCACCTTACTTTGTGCCCAACTTTGGTTTACTTTGGGCTCACTCTGGCCCTGCCCCGAGGCCACTTTGGTCCTACCCTGGGGCTACAGGAGCTCTGCCCTGAGGCTATAGTGTCCTTGTCCTAAGACCACTCTGGTTCTGCAATATGGCTACTCTGACCCTACCCTGCGGCCACCATGACCCATCTCTGAGACCACTTTGGCTCTGACCTAGGGCCACACTGGCCTTGTCTTAAGGCCACCCTGTCCCTATTCTTGGCCCACTCCATCCCTGCTTTGAGTCAACTCACATACATGCCCTGCGCCCACTTAGGATCTGTCTTGAGCCTACCATGGCCCTGTCCTGGGCCTTCTCTGGCCCTCTGCCCCCCTCCCCTCTTGATAATGAGCAGAATGACTGTAAACTTTGCCAATACAACTACTCCAGCACCTGCAACATTATTAACTCTACTGTTGTAAAAATCAGTGATTTTCGAGATGGTTCCTGCAGAATATTTCAAAATATATGTAACCATTTCGTTCTCAACAATGTTTTTCCGCAGATACTTGAAAAGTATCCTAACTTTGCGTTTTATGAATTATGTACTTTGTTACATCATGAGATCGCTGTTGCTGAACCACTGCAATCAGTTCACTTAGTATGTAAATTGCTGAATTACTCATTCACTGCTGTGAGATCCTTGCCAGAATCTTTCTAATTACGTAACTTTTGATACGATTCAATCACGAGACCCACTCCTTAGATCTTTTGCTCACTCTGTATCCTTTTTTAGCATCACTGTCACAGGATGGGTACATGTGCACATTAGATTCGCCGATCTTGTAGCAAAAATCAAAATCTCTGGTTCTGCCTTACTCCTATTTTGAGCCCACTTCAGCCATGTTGCTACCCTATCCATGCTCTGCCAAGGCCCATCTCTTCATAATTACCTCATTCTCGATCGTTCTTAACCGTCCGGCCATCAGTATGGAGGGAAATGGATAGAACAAGGCAACAGCAGGTATCATCACCTGCAGCTGTCTTTAAAAATGCGTTTTCCGTTTAACATTTCTTTACAAATAGCTTCTTTAATTCATACGTTGCTGGTTACCGTTGGTTGGATGGTTACCGCCTCTACTGGCATCTCTCCACACTACCTGTACGGGTGTGGCATGCCTTACATGTTGATTGGTTTACACAGAAACACGAGCAAAAGCAGCGATCACAGAAACAACTACAACAGCAACAGCAACAACTGTAACAACTACAACAGAAGGATCTACAGCAATAGCAACTACAAAAGCAGCAGCAACTTCACTAACTACAACAGTAGCAACTACAACAACAGCAACAAAAAAAGTATCAACTACAAAGGCAGAAACACCAACAGCAGTAGCAACAACAGCAGGAACAACAGAAGCAACTACAAAAGCAGCAACTAAAACAAAAGAAGCACTAACAAGAAAAACAACTACAATAGCAGAAGTAACAACAGGAGCAACTACAACAGCTGTAACTACAACAGTAGGAACTACAACAATAGGAGCACCAACAACATATCAGTAGCAACTGTAGCAAAAGCAACGACAACGGTAGCAACAGCAGCAACAGTAACTACAACAGCAACAACAACACCAGGAGCACCAGCAACTGTAGCAACTACAACAGCAGCAGGAACAACAGTTGTAGTTACAATAAGAATATTAACAATAAGAGCAAATACAACAGTAAAAACAACGACAGTAAGAACACCAACAACAGTAACGACAACAGGAACAGCTGCGACAGCAACAACAACAACAGTAGCAACTACAATAGCAGGAGCACCAACAACAGCAGCAGCAAAAACAACAGTAGCAACTAAGCAGCAGTAACTACAACAGTAGAAACTACAACAGTACCAACTACAACAGCAGCAGCAACAGCACTAGCAACTATATTAGCTGCAACTACAACAGCAGTAACAACAACAGTAGCAACTACAACAATAGAAGCAACTTCAACAGCAAAAAAAAAAAGTAGCAACTACAAGAATACCAACTACAACAGCAGGAGCACCAACACCGTAGAAACAACAGAAGCAATTACAATAGCAGCAGCAACTTTAACATTAGGAACTACAATAGTGACAACAACTATAGCAGGAGCCCTAACAACAGAAGCAACTACAACAGCAGTAACTGCAAAAGTACCAACTACAACAGTAGGCGCACCAGCAACATTAGTAACCACAGCAGTAGCAAGTACAACAGCAGGGACACTAACAGCAACAGCTACAGCAGCAGCAGTGGTGACAGCATCACTAGCAACAATAGCTGCAACTACAGCCGCAGCAGCTACAAGATCAACACTAGCAACAGCAGCAGGGAGAACAGCGCCATCAGCAGCAGCAGCAGCAACAAGAACAGCAATAACGGGCGCAGAGGTCCATCTGCGGCATCCACGGGAATGCTAGTTGACAGAACAGCAGAGGGAGGGAGTCGGTGTCGGGGCGGCATGTGGGGTGGGGTGGCATGGATGGGGTGGGGCAGCATGGGTGGGCGGCTTGTGAGGTGGGATGGCATGCATGGGGAGGTGTGTGGGGTGGGACGGCGTTTGTGTGGGGGGGGGGGTAGCGTGTTGGGTGGGGCGGCATAGGTGGGGTGGGGCGGCGTGTGGGTTGGGCGGTACAGGGGAGTGGGTGGTGTAGAGAGCAGGACGGAGGGGAGGGAGTGGGGTGGTGTGGGGGTTCAGCCATCACTGCTAAACCTGAAGGTGATGGTAATGATGTGTTGCCCTCCCCCTGGCTTGTGTCAGGAGCCCCGGCCGGAGGTCTGGTGCGGGAGGAGGGGCGATGTTAATGGCGGAGGAGGAGCCACGGTCAGAGCTGGTGGTGGGTGGGGTAGGAATGGTGGGTGAGGCAGGTTGGTAGATGAATCAGGGACAGTGGGTGAGGCTAAGGAATGGGTGAGTGAGGCATGGAGGTGATTGAGGAGCTATTGAATGCCGGTCATAGAACTGTGACAAATGAGAAGGTGATACTGAAGGCATGGCAGTATGGGTGAGGCGTCCTGGTTGTGATACAGGAAGGGTCGTTATGGTGGGAGCCGTAGGTGGTAAGGTAGACGTCAGGTAGATGAGGTATGGTTGTGAGGTATGATGGTAGGGCGGTGAATGCTACCATAGCCAACTTATATGGTAGAAGATGGGATACGGTAGAAGGCGAAGTGTTATTAAAAGGGAGTTATTATGGTGGGAGAGCCATCATGGTGGGTAGCATGGAGACAGTTCAGACATTATGGTGGGTAAGGCATTGCAGGGATCATGGAGGGATGAGGCATGTTGCCAAGTGACCCATTCTTAGGTTCGGCTCCATGGTGGGTGAGGCATGGTGGTGAGACTTCATGGTAGGTAAGGCTTCATGGTAGATGTCTATATGGTGGTGAGATTTTATGGTACGTCATGTATGGTGGTGAGACCATGGTTGGTGAAGCCTTACGGTTGATGAAGTATGACAGCAAGTGAGAATTCATGGTAGGCGATGCGTCATGGTAGATGAGGTATAGGTATATGAGAAACTTCATAGTAGGTGAGGTTTCATCGTAGATGAGGTATGGTAGCATGTGAAACTTCATGGTCGATGAGTTTTCATAAAAGGTAAGAAGGAAACTCGCTATTGTCCACTGCTTTGAGATGGCATTTTGTGCATAATCTCTCGACTACTGGCCTACTTCCTAACGTCTCTGGTACCATGAGGAGTTCGGTTGTAAGAACCAGTGTTACCATGATGGAAATCCGGTCACCATGACGCCTGATCCGGAGTTACGCTGTCTGACAGTCTGCACCGAGGTCTGTATGGCTGTTGGTGTGCCGGACCTGAGCCATATATAACCCTCTGAACAAACTCATCAGCGAGTGGAGGTAAGCGAGGTACCAAGTCTAGTTCTTACGCTCGTAGTGACTTTATTCCTAATTTGATGTCAGCTCCTTCGCTCGAGGCTGGGGTTCACACAGTCGAGTGACTTCATAACGAAAATTGTAACATCCACCACCCAATATGTGACAGCTCCTCCGGCAATCTGATGTTACTAAGAACTTAGTTCTTGATATGTTATTTTGACTCTAAGGAAATGTAACTGGAATCTTGATGATGGGTTCAGTCAGGCTAATTAGTCTACATAATACTATATATAAGAAAAAAAAAGCAATACTGAAATAGAAAGTTGAATTTCAGGAATAACTGTGGTAACATGACCTTCCATAAATTTAGAAATATATTTATATTTCATTCTTATATTGGTTCACAGTTTTTTCTTTTTAAAGCAAGATTAACCTCAATGACATTAGAATATTAGATCAAATTTTTTTCTTAATTACCTTACAATTCTGATTTTTTTTTTATACGAAAGAACTGAATTATATTTTTCTCTGTGCTCTAATTTCAACACTGTAATCTGTTGGCTGCGGGTACAGTGTTGAAATTCGGACACAGAAAGGAAAATATCATACAGTTATATTGTTATCTGCCTTTTCCTCATTGACTTGGCGTGAATGTAGCTTGTGAGACTGTGTTGTGTTTATCAATTTTTTGATTTGTGTATACGGTACAACTTGTGTTACTGTGTTGTACATATAATTTGTGTGACTGTGTTGCGTGTATAGCTTTTGTGACTGTTTTATGTACGATACAGCTTGTGTGACTGTGTTGTATGTATATAGCTTGTGAGGCTGTGTTGTGTACATAGCGTTTGTGACTGTGCTGTGTAATTTTTTTGTATATATAGCCTGTGTGACTGTGTTATGTGTCCAGTTTGTGTGACTCTCTGTTGTATATACGGTACAACTTGTGCGACTGTGTTGTATATATAGCTTGTGTGACTGCTTCGTGTGTATATGCTGTATGACTGTGTTGTGTATATAGCTTGTGTGACAGTCTTCTGTATATAACTTGTATGACTGTGTTGTGTATATAGATTGTGTGATTATGTTGTGTATATAGTTTGTATGAACGTGTTTTATACATACGTTGTGTGACTATACTGTGTATGTAGCTTGTGTGACTGTGTTATATATACAGCTTGTGGGACTGTGTTCTGTATATAGCTTGTATGATTGTGTTATGTATAGAGGCGGTGTAATATTGTTATGTGTGACTGTGTTGTGTATATAACTTGTGTGATTGTCTTGTATATATTGCTTTTGTGGATGTGTGAATGTTTTATATATAGCTTGTATGACTTTGATGTATATACAGCTTGTATGACTGTGTCGTGTATATAGCTTGTATGACTTGTGTTGTATATATTCTGTGACAGTGTTCTGTATAAAGCTTGTGGGACTGTGTGTGATCCATTTCAGCTGGCACTGACGCCACGTCCAGCGCCACCACCGTCACACCAAGTAACCGCTAACACTACATAAAGTAGCAACTCTTGCGGCGGGAACCAGGCCAGTCTTGTTAAAGATTCGTCAGGCCTGAGTCTCTCCCGGGCCCCCTACCTTGAGACCCCTCGTCTTCCCCTTTCCCCTGAGAGAGAGAGAGAGAGAGAGAGAGAGAGAGAGAGAGAGAGAGAAATCAGCTGGGTTTATATAGGGTTAAACCTCTGAGCACAACGGTACGGTCCTTAGCAACGACGGTACAACCACTGAGCACTTCGGTACGTCCTTAGAACACGATGCGATCCCTGAGCGCTACAGCAAGGCCCTTGTGAATGTGATGTCGTGACCTCTGACCTAACCCATAAGGTTCGAGTCAAGGGTCAGGTGATCTTAGGGTCGTACCGTCGTACTCAAGGGTTGTCAGGTCGTGCTAAGGAGGTTGGGATCATCATTTAGTTTTCATCGGGGTAGAGGATCGCAAGATCACAATACCCAGTGGTAGAGAGCATCTCAAGAAGACAGGTTACGCCAGATGGTAGCATCGTAACCAAATGAACCTTTACTAAGCCAGCGGTTCATCGCAGCAAGCCGTAATTGGTCTGCGATTAGCGAGTCATTTTCATTTTTAACAGTAAGTCAGTGTCGTATAACAGCAAACTAGCGCTATTGTTAAATCTTTGCTTTTTAACAATAGACCAGCGTCGAGTCACGACAATAAGCCAGTCATGACAGCGAGCCAACTTTGCTGCATCCACCTGCAACACTGCCTCGTACAGAGAGATGGTCGAGACAGAAGTCACTATCATCGCTCAAGGGAAAACCACTATATCACCAAGTTCATCTTGAGCAGAGCAGACGAATGTTATGTTAACTCGATGTTAAATTGGACTTGTTAAGTACATACCGAAGTTATTGGAAATTGTTTAAAGAGGACTAGCAGGAAAGCTGCTAAATAGGGAGAGCGTAGTTTGGGCAGGTTGGGTGACCAGAGGGGAATAGTTTGGTATAAATTTCTGACTGTAATGAGGGCCAGTGTTTGCCAGGATCCTCAGTGGGAAGGTCCCACAGGTTTCTCCACTCCCAGTCAGCCCAGATTGCTAGGATCCTCCCTGGGAAGGCTCCACACCATCCTCCATCCCCGCCCAGCTCGACTTGCTCGGATTCTCATTGGGGAGTCCCCACAACATTCTCCATTCCCACACACTTCAACTTTCGAGGAGGTACCCCGAGGTCCCTCCAAACTCAGTTTGCGAAGGTCTTCACAGCGGAGGTCCGACTACTGGTATCTGTGTTACTTTAAGACACTTGATTGTTTGCCAGTCGTCCTAAAGACCAGGAATGTTGTGACAAAATCATTTCGTCGGAACGTTATCTCGTGAGTCTTTTGTCTCGGATCAAACACGAGAAGTTGAAAGATTTTTCCGACTTGGTTCAATTTATGGCTCAGATATTTCATGGACTATTGAGTCAGAATTTGACTTCTTTGATATTTTCATACATATCTCTTCAAAATATTTGGTTGAAATGATAAAAGATAAGAGAATTACAGATTATATACTTAGATAAGAATACGGCAAAATTTTACTTCTCTGTAAACCAATCAAAGTTAGTTCGCATATTTTGTATATCACTGAATAATTCCTTCAGTGTTGCACAGTCTGTATCCCGTTTTCCGTCGCCACCCACAGGACGGGCAGGAGTGCACATTAAATTCCCCGCTCTTGCGGCAAAGATCCTAATCAATCTATCTAAACAAATTGTCTGTTTTCACAATCCTGTGATTGCTGTTGGCAGTGATATATCATCATCATGACCAGTTTACAGAGACGTATCGTCTGTGTGACAGACAACCATTGAGGCTTGAAGCCTGCCAGTCACTGCACTCAAACCGAAAACAACAGAAGGAATAAAACACCTCAATACCGCCCCCGCTCGCGTGTGTCTAGCGTACCTCCTCACAGGTCTTTCTGGTCTTTAGCTAAGGTCATCGCTGTCAACTTTTGTCGCATTACCTTTCCTTCGCTTTCCCGTTTGACGGTGCTATAGCTGTCTCTCCCGCAGACAAATCAACTCTCTTTGGGTCCATTTCACCTCTAACTCCACTTTGGATGACTCTAACATTCCTTCACCCCCTGATGCTTCACTTACTGATCCTATGCCCCTTCCCGTAATCTCTTTTCGGACTGTCCTAAAAGCGCTTCTCTCTTTAGACACAAGCAAGGCTTATGCTCTTGATGGCATCCACCCCCGTGCACTGAAAGAGTGTGCCTTTGAACTTGCACCTGTGCTGCTCGTCTGTTGTATTTCTCATTAGAACCCAGAACTTTTCCGTCTTCTTGGAGACATGCGCTGATGCATGTCATCCCAAAGAAGGGTGACCGTTCTAACCTCTCAAACTATCCTCCTGTTGCTTTGACATCTACCATTTCCAAAGTCTCTCAATCCCTCCTCTACTCCCATATCCTTAAACACCTCGAAAATCACAGTCTTCACTCTGATTACCAGTATGGCGTCCATAAGGCGAAATACACTGTTAACATTCTTGCCTACCTTACTAATGCCCGATACAAGCCATGGATGGAGATGCTATTCATATTTCCAAATTGGAATGAAAAAAAAATTAATTGAATTATTAATCAATCAAACAGTCTTCCGATCAGAAAGTCGGCTGTAGCTAGTGATCTATGGTTACCAGAGTTGAGAGAGAGAGAGAGAGAGAGAGAGAGAGAGAAATTCACAGAAAACATGCACTGCGGCTGCTGTTGTAGGAAAGTAGCTGTGATGAATGTCCTTCCTTTCCTCCTTATAAATCAATGTTTACTTATTCCGGCAGACACGAACGCAGTTACACACACACACACACACACACACACACACGTTAAGAGATGGGGCTCCACGAGTGTAGAACTCCCTCCCCGTATTGTACAAACAGGTAATTACACGCGCAAGGGATGAGGGGGGCCTCATGAGTGTAGTGTAGGGGTTCCATTTCTGTACAAATAGGTAATTACAAAATCATTCCAGATGCGTCTTTTGCCTACACCCACAGAAACGCCGCGAATCAACGCGTGTGACCTTGCCTGAGATCCTTCGAAAAAGAATCAGCTTATTATAGTGGCGTCCAGTCGTCTTTCACACTGCCACAATTGCCTTTCCTTTAAGAAGTCATGTCCCTCCTCACATGCATTTCTCCTTCCCTTGGGAAAGTACCTCACAATCCATCATAGACCTAGGCAATATGTAGTACGTGGCTACTTAAAAATGACCCAGCTCTAACTTCCTACCTCCCTCACTTTCATATTCATCGATCTTCTCTCTCCTTTCTTTCCGTATTCTATCACTGCCATCGCAGTCATTGCTCTCATAAACTTACTTTCCATAATGTCTGGCGATACTGAGCCCAGGCGTACTACTTGCTCTTACGCTCCTTGTCACCAGGACGTTGAAGATGCCCCTCACCTCCTCTCATGGTTTATTTACTCTCCTCACCTCCCATCTGTTGAACTTCCTCCCTGTTTAATGTTTTTCTCTGCACATGGAACTTGCGCCTTTTAACACTTAGGGTATACAAACGTCCCCCTCTCGTCTCGTCTCCCATTAAGTGAAATAAAAGTACGATTGTATGAAGGGCACCATTAGTGTCAGTGCATGTGCATGTTGCAGCCGTTATGTGCGGACAAGTCTTGCTACTTGTTAATTGGAAATAAATAAACACGACCGTAATTAGTCTCAAATGGTTTATTTATTGTTACATATTGAAATCAGACGCGTAGAAAAATATTCAACTCAGATTTATAAATTCTGCAGTATCATGCGCGCCTCTTTGCCCTTGCATTATTAAAACCAGCTGTTTACATTTAAATTTTTTTCTAAGCTTGAACGAAATTCATCCTTGCCACTAACAGGCGAGGCGACGTGAGACCTTGCTCCGTCATCGGCAATTCAGGCCAATGTTAAGTGTGTGGCGTCTCTCGTAACAAACCCCCTGCCGAGGTCCAGCTCCCTTCATCAAGCACCGGTTAAGGCAAGAGCGTCGGTTTTCACGATGCCCAGTCGCTGACAGGCGAGCGTTCGAGTTCCTCCTCTGGCGTATGTTATGGCTCTAAGTGTGCCAGCGTCAGTCACCGGGTAGCCATTCAGTCCGGACCTCAACGGGGATTCGTGAAGGAGGAAGTTCGCACAGTTTCGACCCCCCTGCGGCCGATGACGGAGGTCAGCCCGGTCTGCCTCTCGCCACCCGCCAAGACCTCGCTGGTGTTGCTGCCTCACGCTTATCATCAGGTGGCTCGGCTTGTGTGGTGTCCTAACTTTATATCATAATTTTTTCTTCTCTCTCTCCTACAGCTTTGGCCTCCTTACGTTTCAGAAATTTGGCCCCTCTATTTTACCTGATTATTCTACCCTTGCTTAGGGCTTTCCCGTGTTCGTAATCGATTCCATAAGGTGTTTTCTTTCAATGTTTTGGTCTTCTATGCTATTTTGCACCTCCAGCTATCGTTCGTATTACACTTGGCATCTCCCCAGGTTCAAGTGTGCTTTTCAAAAGCTGCCTTACGCCGACTGACCTCGGCGGAGGATCCATCATCAGGTCTCGTTTCTCCCCTTCCTGAGAACAGTTCTGGAGAGACAGGCTCCTCCCTCCCTTGTTTCTTGGTGGCTTCTACTCCCCTACCCCCTCGCTCACTTGGCCCTACAGGAAGCCTGGCCGCAGCCACACTCCGCGGGTGTTGACAGCTCCCTGGCCAGTGTCCACACAACCGTCAAGATGTCAATCCTCTCTCGGTGGTGGTGGTGCCCAGTGCTGTGGACGCCAGGAGAGTAGTGTGTACAGAAGGTTGGATGTGTTCAACATTAACGCCATCGGATGAATTACTCGACTCGTTATGTCTGACTTGGAGCTTCGTATCGTAACCAGTAAGAAGCCATGATAAGATTAACTACAATATATATAAGAACATTACTCGTACATGGCTACTCTTATCACTTGGTTGATGAGGGATTGAATAAGCATATACATGTTGCTTTGATGAATTAAACGTAGATTAGTCCTTAGGTCGAGTGGATTACGTGAGATCCAACATGAGAAAACGACACGACGACTGACACAACGTAGTCATCAGTCATCCATCGTCACAGTGAGACGTGGGGGGAGAAGCAGCCAGGTTGTTCCACGGAGGACGAGCCTCACTGGCAGGGTAGGGTATAGGTGTGTATGTGCTTCCAGCGGTGTTAGTCCGCTCGGTAGTGATCATTGACTTCAATTTTTTTATTCCTCTGGATATGCATACCGTAAGCATTTCAGTGATAGCATGGGTGATGGGTACGGGCAGTAGCAGCAGTGTTGCAAGTCTCCTTTCAATATATTTCCAAATTATTCATCCTTTCCTTTTCCCGCCTTTATGTTACGTACTTCCCTCCATCTCACAACGCCTTCTTCCTCACTCGGTCTGCCCTCGTTCCCTGCTCACCCCAATCCCCTCTCCCCCGGCCCTGTCCACACCCTGCGGCAGGCCCCTGGGAGCGGCATCGCCGCTGCTCCTGCACTCAGCCTCCCTCGGCGGGATGGTCGTCCCACGGGAATGCCGACCTCTTGTTTCTCCCCGTTTATCCACACGTGTCTTTGTTGACGGTACGTGAGATACGAGCCAATGGCAGTTCATTAGCTATATAGACCGAGGCCTAATATCTTGGTCTGGCATATATACGGGGTACGCCTCACTGGGCGTCTCTGACAAATCGATTAACTGAATCCGTGCAAACATTTCTCTCTTCATTTCACGCTAATCAAACGTCGACTTGACTGCCCCACGTACGATAATGAATGGAACAGTAATGTTTGGGAGCTGTTCCCTCACTCATTACATCTCACTCCTCCGAGCCAGCAGCTTGTTTTCTTAGATCCATGTCGGCTGCACCCTCGAACGGATCGCTCGGCATAATCGTTTCTTTTAGTTCGCGTGAATTATGTTTGTTGTGTTTGAGCGAGGCGTGCCGCAAAGGGCCGCACTGGCTGAGCATTCCGGCTGCATTTTTTTGTACCTTGCATTCCAGGGGCGTTGGAGGTGGGTGGGACTGGCAACGCGCCCTCTCGCTCGTTGTCACTTAACCCAACGTTAACCTGGATTAGGCGAGATTATGTTCGGTCGGGTCAGAGGGCATGACCAGGATGCGGTGTCGCTCCCCTAAAAGAGCGATTAGCTCTTTCGTAAACACTGCGCCGCGCTGTGGACTATTAAGAGCTCACCCCCGAACGATCCCGGGATACAAGGAGGTAAATAAGAAAGAGGGATGCGTATTATTTCACTAAGGAGGAAGAGGACACGCTCGGAAATAGAATTTCCTCACCTCAGAACATCCAGCCTTCATTCCGTCAAGGAAGTAATTTATCATTATCACCCCTAAAGGTTTAGTCAGGTTTATACAGGTGTGGTGAATACCGGGCTGGGTTCCCTTTCCTCTCGAGAGGCGATTCTTGACGTAATGAGCCAGTTGTGGAGGTGCTTGTTTTTGCTGCTGCTGCTGTTGTGGACGCGGGGTCGGGAGGCCAGCCCAAACCCATGATGATTCCTAGATTTCATTTCGTCCATTACTCCCAGCGATATTATTTACCTCACGATATTTGATGCGGATTATTGTTCTTATCGACATTTTTGTGAGCGATAACTGTTCTTTGCCACTGACTCATTTATCGTGTGGTTTTTACCCGAGGAGAGACTTAGATACTCGGGTTTTGAATTACGGTTTCCGGATTGGGTCCAGCTAAAGCCATAGACCGCCCCGTTCTCACCGCATTGGCCCTCAAGAACTTGCGTAGACCTCCAGAACGTAAAAAGCCCTGGTAACTCTGGTGCAGAATATTATGATGGCTACAAATTTAAGAACACTGGCGTGGAAGGCACAGATATTCTGGCCGCCAGAATACGCCTGGGTCACAGGTACGTGTGGCAAGTATCGCGAAGTAATTTTCCTGATCATTCCGAGTGTCTGCTCTGCTTTGCACCTGATAGACATACACTTAAACACTACACTGACGACTGACTATCAATTCAAAATCAGAGATTTTAGGACTCGGGACCTGTTGTTGTTTCGAGAAGTTAATGACGAATGTACAAACACTGATGTGCTCGAGGATAACCATGTACTGTATCTAAGATATGCCATGCCCTAAGCTATACTTGCAACATATTACAGCGTCCCATTTAGCCATAAGAACCGTGCCATATTGATCATGAATCCTGTATTCTGTAAATCATTCACCATATATGTGATGTATACTAACACTCTGGTTTATTTCACTGCAAGTACAATCCGTACACCTATAGTATGTGTCTGGTATGTGATGTGCTTTGATCTTCCTTTGCACTGTCATCAACATCAATATCCTCCATGTTATCTAGTTTCCAAGTACACACTGACGGTGGCATAAACGTCGTTCCCACTTTTCTGACGAGACGAGTCCGGTATGGGTTCCGGGGTCCACTTGGGCCCCACCTGTCACCCACTGAACGTTATAAAGCATTTGAATGTAAAATCTTATTGTTAAGCCTCGCGTTCTTCGGGGAAAGCAGTGTTCCAGGAGTCAGTTCGGAGTACCTTAGCACTGGAAAGATATTTCATCCGTATGGTTGTTACTGTTGGCGGGTTACATAAAGAATAGCTAACGCTACGGGTCACCTGTCTGGTGTTTTGGAAGACGTACATAAAGGCTTGTTGGTATTAGTAGCATGTTCTCCAGTCATAAACTGTTATAGTGAAACTCATTTATCATACATTTTTTTTTACCGATTTGCTTGTATGACATAAAGAGGGAATAAATTCGTTGTAGAACCAGTCATTACCGGTGAACAGAATAGTCGTATTAATCTGACTACTCAAACATATGACCGTAATAATAGTCTTTATAGCCTTTTAAACCGCAGCGGGACGGTGGTATTATAAAGATGACGACAACTCCGTCGTGAGGGGCGAGTATACAATGGAGGGTAGACGGTGTGAATGAGACGAGGGGGATGATTGATTGATTTTTGCCGCAATTGCGGCTAATTTTACACTCCTACCCACCCTGTAGGCGATAGCGCAAAAGAGGATACAGAGTGCGCAAGAGGTCCAGGGACTGGGCCTCAGTGATTGAAATTCATCATAGGTTAGTGTGAGAAATGTGTTAACATGGTTTTGGGTAACACAGTGACTGCCTCCCTCTCTGTACCCGTAATGGGGGCCAATGTTGCGAATCAATCACTAGGATTTTTATGCGGACAAACACCATGCAGATGCACTGTCAATTCCTGTGACCTAGTCGCCGACTTCCACAAAGACTGTAGAAGCAGAGTCAGTGAGGCTAATCTGCCCGCAGGAACCTTTCTGTAAACCTTGTACTCCATAAAACTACGAGACGCAAAATATCAAGGCAGTTAGGCAAGAATATTGTAATCCATTGCTCGTGTGATTAACGTTGTAAAGAAGGTTACCAGTGCCTACAGGGCGGCCTGACACCTTATTGAAATACTGCATTGAATAACTTGAAAGCCCGAGGGAAGCCATTCCGTAATATTCATACAAGAAAATATATCAGAGTGTGTTCTTAAGATGATTCAGATTGATATCAGTCATACAGGGGATGAAGACAACCTGACTTTTCGCTAACAAATGTGCTCTGCTTGGGGGGGAGGGTCTCCCCATCTGAAAGCATCTATGACGCCTTCTCCAGGAGATGGTCAGAAAAACGTATTTCCAACATCGATTCTCTAAAGCATTAGGGTCATGTCTTATCCGCTTTCTCCTGTACTATGAAGTTCTCAGATGCCGCTTCAAATCTTAGGACTCAAGTGAGAACGAAAGAATCCTCCCACCAGGACACCTTCTCAAGGATGCGTCTGTATAACAGTCAGTTCCTTCCTTGGCTTGTATGGATGCGAACCGTGGGACCTGCGTAATACAGATGTTCCCAAACTATACTGTGAGCGGAGGAAGTGTGCCAGACGCACCATATATCACGGGTGGGTTTCCGTACTCATTATGATCTCGTTACCTGGCTCATCGTTTGTACCGTCATCAGAAACCATTATTCCGTCAGCAGGATTATTTTTCTCTCACATGAGTTCCAACTCTAAGATCTAAAGCGGCATCTGAGAACTTTATAGTACAGGCAAAACTAAATGACTCATGGCCCTAATGCTTCACAGAGTCCATGTTGGAAGTAGGTATTCTTGAGTAGTTCCTGCCGACAGAGTCATGAAGGCTTCCAGATGAGGCGATCTCCCAGTAGTGCATATTTGTTTGCGAGAAGAGTTAGGTTGCCCTCAACCGCTGTATATCCGGAAGCTATATTAATTTGACTTGTTCTAAGAGTATACCTTAATATATTTTCTTGAATGAAATCTGTAGAATGACTTCCTTTGGACTGATAAGTAAATCGTCAAACACTTGTGTTTAAGGCAAGGCGTCAGACAGCCATCGAGGCGCTGGTAATGTTTGCTTCGTATTTATTACCTTGACAACATTAATCAAACGTAGGAGGGATTTCAGTCTTCTTACCTAACTGCCTTGATATTATTAATTTCGTAGTTTATGCGTTATACAGAAAAGTTCCTGTGGACAGATTAGCCTCATTAACCCTTTGTAGCCGTCAGTGACTAAGTCATAGGAATTAGCTGGTTATCTGTATGGTACGTGTCTTTATGAAAATCCTAGCTATCGGTTTATAAAAGCGGCTCCATCACGGATATAGAAAGGGAGGTAGTCGACACCACCATGTCTCACTGATACTGCCTCCACCCCATGGCGTTCCCCGCCCTCTAGAATGGAGTTGTGATCTTTAAAGTCTTCCTGCCGAAGGATGTTAATCATCCTATAATAACCATTAGATCTCCTTTCACATAATGCTTAATTACACTGCTACGATCTTGTTCAGAATCCTTAATGCCAAACTTACTGAATTTTATTTTTTTTTTCATAATCAATGCGTTCATATGTACGGTGAAGATTGAAATAACTCCCGGGATGGGGTCAGGCGTTTTTTGATGAGTGAGAGAGACTGTCAACAGGCGTCTAGTGTTACCTAACGATTCCACTAACTGTGAATGACTTTCCAGTCTTAGGTATCCTATTCCATAATTTTATTGCTGTAACATTAGTGTTTTTGTAGTGAAAAACCACTGGTCGCAGTTGTTGGGTAGGAGAATGTGAAGGGAAAGAGCTCCAGAGCTTAACGGTGTAGGGGAAGAAACAGACATCACAACAGCCCAGCCCTGAGTTACCAGTAGCCACACATTAATCGCGTGACAGTGCCTTGCCGAGCGATACGTGCACTCGGTCATAGTGGAGATGTGCAAGCAGCCAATTTAAGGGATCAAGAAACCCAAGTAATCGCAATAGTAGAAGGATTAGTAGGCCAAATTTTGAGGTCAGATAAGGCAAGTTGACATCACGTTGCTGTAGTCTCAACTGTCAAAAAACATTTACAGATGGTCAAAGTTTGGGGTTAGATTGGGAAAGGGTTAGTCGCTTTAGGCTCAACTCCTTCGGATGTGTATATTAGAGGCACTGCCTCCCGATAAATGAGAGCAATACTTCATACAAGAACGATTTAATCTTTTTTATTTATTATGTCAATTTTTCGGAAAATAAGAATTATAGACATCTGAAGATCAATTAATTCTTTAGAGAAAGACTTATGTATTTTTGGAATGGAAGATTTCCAGGATCTATTATAAGTTATGATGATACCAAGCATATTCATTGTGTTGCGTTGCTGAAATACAGAGCCAGTTACAGGAGACGGGAAACACGTGAGGAATCCTAGAAACACAAGTAGGAGGCTTTAACTTTACTAGGTTGCATTTGCTCCGCTGGGAAACCCTGTCGAAATCGTAGTGTCGAGAGCGCCGGTATAAGCTACGTGGCCCGCGGGCAGCATGTGGCTCCCCCGCTCACCTCATGTGCGACACAGAGGAGAGAGAAGAAAAAAGAGTAAATAATGAAATAAGAGACTGTAAGTAATAATCATAAGTATAAGGAAAAATACTCTGATTATCGAACTACAACATATACTGTATAGATATTTAATGCACTTCTTGTGACAAATCTGGAGACATATAGAGCGAATACAGTATCTAACTCATATTTTATAATACATATGTATTGCCTGCAACCTCTTCGTGCCCTCACAGGCAAGAAAATTGGTGTGGGTATCAACAAGACTAAGAATCTTTATTTGTTGTGCGCACGATCTATACTAGTTTATATTATCCATCTGCTCCATCGATCATTCACTCTCTGCTTAAAGAGGCTGACAACAGTGGTTTACGAACTCAGTTCCTGTGGATACCTTCTCAGGTCGGACATAAGCGCCATGACTAGGTAGATAGTATTGCTAAATATGCCTGTTTGCTCCCACGCCCCTACACCAAACTTGGTGTAACTAAAGGCATAGACCAAACCATATTTGCCCACGAGGAAGAAAACCTCTTGAGAGATTATGAAAGACCAAGTAGTTGCAGTATTGTGTTCCGTGATAATTTTAGGTTAAAGAAACATCGATATGGAAGGCACCGCACCCATACTGGACAATGTGATATTGTGAGTGCCAGGTTGAGAGGAACCATGATCCTAAACGTTTCAGATGCCGACTCCGTTCTACACTTGATGAACATAATGTCCCAAACCAGTAAATTCAGACGTCAGGGCTTATTGCTTCGACAGCTTTGTGATAACTTTATTGGTAGTAATATCCTTGAAGACATTCTGACTCTATATTCAAAATTCGCCATGCCCTGAGCTATATAAACACTTGATGTAATCATGCCCAGTGCAAGGACGTTTATATAAAGTACCTTAACCTTTTTCGTATTATTGTCAGTGTTAACAACGTGCCCAGTGTCAGTATATTCTGTAACTGCATGTCCCATATGCAATGTATCTTTGACCTTTCATATTACTATCGGTGTTCACGACTGTGCGCTACATTGTGTCCAGTTTCAAATACACACCTCAGTGTATATTATATGCTTTTGTGTGTATAATGTAACTGATGTTAACATTATATTCGGAGTATGTATGGCTTATTCTATACATGTCCTACATCCCACAAATGTTACCTACGTTACTGTCAGCATCATTTACTCTCTTGTAATTATATATCATGTATTTCATATACCCCAGACCTCCCTACCCTTTTGACGGCAGAGGGGTCTCTTTGGGTCCCTGGGCCCCACTCGGGCCCATCTGTTACCCTCTTATATCGATGGACTGTACGGGCTGTACGCTCTATACTGGCCTCCACCTACCGCTAGATATGTGCCCTTCCCCCATACTATCATTGAAATGCTTTGTCTATGTATTTCTAGACAATGAATATTCTAAAACTAAAAACCAATACGTATATATATTTTTCGAAGTCTCAGCCGCCCGATCGAAAGTTTCTGTTGCCCCAGTTGGCCCTAACTGTCTTTCTTCTGAACACCACTAGTATAGAGGTTATTGTCATGAGGCGAGACGTAAATCAAACAAGTAGATTTGAAAGAAGTGGAGGAATGCAGTGTTGAGCCGTCGGCGTATGGATGAATGGAATAATTCCTTTAGCTTCTGGACACTTCCAGTTGACTTTGACGCGTCTTTCCATTTTTTCCAGTTTGAAGTGTAAAAAGACGTCACATTTCCATAGCATGATATTTGAATAATGTTTGTTGACAAGTCCATCAGGAAAATATGCACATAACATTAAGTGTCTGTTTGTTTCATCCAAGGCAAGACAGGTTCCCATGAGGGGTAACCTGTAATGTAGAGGAAAGCATACGGTCATGAAAACGCACAGACAGACAGAGACGTGGACGTGTGAGTGTGTGTGTGTGTGTGTGTGTATGTGTAAGAGAGAGAGAGAGAGAGAGAGAGTAACTTCCCTCTTCCTCTCTTTGTTGGCATTATCCCTCTCCCACAACGTACGGCCAGCAAGCAACGTTAGGCTTGGCAACATCCAGTAGCCCAGAGCGCTGTAACCAGTTGAGCGTCTGCTGTAGGCTCACGCTGCTGCTGCTGCTCTCACACCCAGTTTACTGGTCGCCAGGAAAACAAACAAACAGGAGAGTAAATACAAAACCAAGTAAGCGTTCTCATCCTTCGTGAAATCGGACCATCAGAATGACATTGACGGAACGGAGGCGTTCAGTTCGTTCAGGCTTGTTCTTTTTTCAGTGAATCACAGCTTCTTGCTCTGTGTCAAAGCCTGAAAGTAACACAGCGGAGACGTCAGAGGATAGCGGGCCATAAAACCACAGTTCGACGGGTAGAAATGGAGCCTCAGCGCTGAAGGCAAGGAGGATAACGTCCACGGTGATTGTATGTGTTGACACACGTAATCGTAGCCTTCATCACTGGCTGCTGACTTCCTCCCATCGAAGCCCTGTAAAACAAGGGCTGTGGTCCAGATCGAATTTCTAGGAGGCCTTCGACTCTCCACACACAGTTGCTGGGTCCTTCACACGCCATTGAAATACTCGACCTAGGTACTTGTGTACCGTCTGAAGGGATTATCATATTTAGCTCACAAGCGCTGCTTAGTGGCGCTCATACTCCCTGGGAGAGACTCGAAAGAGAGGCTTAGCAGTGTAACATCACCACGGTTGTGTGAGTAACAGTGAGTCGGAATTTAGAGTCTTTGGTGATATGACGGCATAAAATACTGTACTAGAACGGCAACGGATTATTTTGTTCGTGATTTGTTAACACCGATTTCGTTGAAATTTAGTAATAATGAATCACAGATTCAATTTTCCTACATGATTCGAAGTTATTGTTGTATTTCGAAAACATTAGGACATGAGGCATACGATCTGCTCCGACGGGGCTATGATAGGAGTCGAGCCGCCGGGTTTGGCTTCACTAGTCGTAGTTTCGCGGATGTTCAGTCTGTTTACTGGGATTCCCCTCTCTACGGAAGATACTACAGTGTATGCGTGCTTGTGGTGTGTGTGTGTGTGTGTTTGTGTTTGATAATCATTCGCGTGTTACGGTTAGAAAGTTTTACACTCGTGTTGCCCCGTCCCTTAACCTTGTGCATATGTGCCATGACTTTACTCTTGTGTATAATGATAATCAACGGTACGTTGAATGAAGAACGAGGCGGCCAAAGGGTGAAAATATACAGAGTAACTACATGCAATAAGGACACTGGGGGCAATAACAAGGGGAGAGGAAGTCAGGCAGTTTTTACACAAATATTTACGGTTGTTTATGATGCTCACAGTGGATGGAAGAGGGTCGTTTTTGTGGCGGTCTGTACGAGCTCCTATGGTGTGTGTGTGTGTGTGTGTGTGTGTGTGTGTGTGTGTGTGTGTGTGTCTTTCCCCCCTTGCAAATTAACATAAGAAAATAAATCAAGACAGTGTTGTGTGCTGTGTGTGGACGATGGAACAATAACACACAGTCAGCCAACACTCTCACCCACGACCTCTGGCTGACACATCTGACCCTCGTCAGCCACCACTCTCAACCAGTGGCTGACACATCTGACCGTGGTCAGCCATTACTCTCAGCCACCCTCACCCACGTCTGACACACCTGACCCTCGTCAGCATTTCCTCTCGATCCCCGGCAGGTGGTAGGGAAGGGAAGATCCGGACGGAACAAAAACTAGCGGTTGACCGATCAATTTCCTTTATGGCCTCCTGTTTCACGCACTGGGTCGCTTCGTATACCTAACACACAGACACAGTTGTGACAGGAGTCCTTCATATATAAAAGAAAAAAAATAACTGGTGGATACGTTAGAGTGCTTATATATATTGAATGATTTTGATTCTATTTTTCGATCACCGTACATTGGGCGTCGTCTGTGGCCCGGTCGTGAGGCTGTCTGGGTGGCCGAGGACCTCAAGATGACCGGTCAAGATTGTGTTGGATAATTCAAGAAGCTCCTGGAAAACTCTCTCTGCCAACGCATCAGGCGACAACGTTTCCCGAAAACTCATAATCATTAGCGGGGTACACATGCGAGCGGTCACCGCAAGTCGAGTGAATGGGTGACATGAATTCTGCATAATATGTCCTTTGTTTCCTAATTCCCTGTAATTCCCACTAACGAGGCTTTACTCAGTCCAGTATACATCACAAGAGGAAAAAAAATTTTTTTTTTTTTTTCTGTCCAGTACCACGAAGCAGTATAAACTTTTTCTGTGTCTATATATCCCCTTAGTGCTGATTATTTCCGTGCAAGGTGGCAATCACAGGGGACCCGCACCAATAAACACCGGCCACACAGACGACGTTCGGCTAGTTTAGAACACTTGGGGAGTGATGGTGATGGCCAGGGAGGGAAGTGGGTAGGGAGGCGAGGCTCTGAATTAGGCATCGATAGGTGTGCCGCCAGCCTGTTGTGTGCTTAAAGCCAGGGAGGCGCTTACGACCCTCCCGGGTAAATGGCCGGCTTGACACAACGTTTGTCAAGCCACCGCCGCCTTGCTCGCGGCTCGCTGCCTTAACTTGGTGGCTCTCTCTCTCCTAACATCCTTACATTAATGGTAAAGTTGAGGAACTTATGATCTTGGAGAGACCATCGTAGCCTTGGAGGCACCATCGTAGTCTGGAGGCACCACCGCTGTCCTTCTATCCCAGCAGTCGTATCCAGGTACTTCCCTCCGAGTAATGACATGTTTCTGAAGGAGGACTTGATGTACATCGAGCACACGCGTAAGACCGGCTATCGAGTACCTCCGCCTCCCAACCCTCGTCCCGGCCCCCGCCCTCTCGCAGACCATCACAGTGAGTGAGGACCTGTACATGAGCACATCATACAGAGTGCCGGCCTTTAGTCCATCTGGGGAAGAGCAATAAAGGCCAGTATTTACGTTGATGAGTGAGGAGCGTCGACGGTACTTTGCGGTAGACTTGCGGTTCAAAGGTGGTGCTTGCGGTCAGCTGCGGGTGAGAACCAGTCACCACTTCTTGTAGCAATTTGGTCTTGACTCGCCTCATGTCCACAGAACTCGGGCAGTGTTCGTTCTCACGGACACGCACGGAAACCTTTGTCGTTTTTAGATGCTCTTAACTTAGACCCTAAAATTATTTACATTATGATTATGACTATAGAGGAGGACTCGAACGTCTAAAGAAAAGACAAATATTACCGTAAATGTAACTGTCACAAATGGAAAATATATCCTAAAGTAATGGCAGTATTGCAGGAGAGTTATTCGCTGCTGTGGGAACATTTGGCACTCCCCTGGAGGTGGCAGTTAGCGGAGGTGTGTGGACTGGGTGCCTGGCGCGGCCCCATTAACCTTGGCACTTATGGCCGCTGTGGTCACGGCTGGACGCCCCTGGCAGACTGAGGGGCGACTGGTCGCAGGGGGTAGAGGATCCAGTGGGGACGCTGGGCCGCCTCAGACTGTCGTTGAAGGATACAGAAGGGAAGGATAAAGAGTTTAATGAGGACACGACGAGGGTACCAGGGCCAGTGTCTTGTACGCATTTATTCCAGTTTCTTTTTTATTAGTAGATATGTAAATATGTAGGATAAAATACTAAGAAAATTTATCAAGTTATATAGTATAATACTTTCTGAATCGCATTTGTATATATGAACAGATAAAATATAAAGACGTTCCTAGTGTGGAAAATTAATTTTATTTAGGAACTGTTGTCGTAAAGATGTGCTTCTTAAACCAGATATACTTATCCCTGCTCTGTGTGTGTGTGGGTTGGTACTGAAGCATTAATCCTCATTATCATCAGGTCATTGAGTTCGAGTGTATCATTCTTTAACAAAAGCAGTAAAATATTTCTTACGATACCTGGTTATACCTGGTCTGGTTTTCATCATAATTTTCTGTTTGGGGATTCGGGCGAAGGGAAAGCTTCAATAAAGATTCAAACGATGGAATAGGACACGAAGGAAAATATGGTTAACCAAAAGATGGGATAAGGACAATAGGAATTAATTAAGAATTCCATGGGAAGGCTAACGTAAGATGTGAAGTACGGTATGAGCAGAGAACAAAGGTATGGAGAGGGCGTCGGGGCACCAAGTGGGCTATGTAAACAAACTTCAGATATTCCCATCCAGATCTTCTCTTGTGACTTATCCCTGGAGATAAGATTCAAGTTTCGGGTCCACACTGTTATAAACCGTCTTCATTTCCTCATCTCCCGAAACAGTGGGTGGAAGATAGAACTGTACTGAACGCCAGCATTACACTTATTCTTAACATTACCAATAATACACAACAGCAGAGTTCTCGTTCCCATAAAAAGAATATAATAAACATTGTCAAGAAGTTGTGGAAGTAACGGACATGAAGGCCGTCCTCCAGGCATTGCTCAGGATATAAAATACAAACTTTAACACTTGTAGTGTTGCTGGTGATCGTGAGGGCAGCTGTTAAACCAAGTCTACGGGGCGCATTATACGCCTGAAGAGTGCCATTATCTCTCTCGTCCACCCTTTTTCTTTCGTTTGAATTCGTTTTTTTTTTCTAAAGAGTTTGATACTGGGGCAGTCTTGGCAGTTGGGCTGTAAGCGGTGAGGAGTGGTGTCAGGAACAACCAAGAGCGACACACCTCGATGGAGGAGGTTAGAGGAAACGAATTCGTTAGAGAAAGGTATGTTGTGGGGAGGCTTCGTCCGTGCTGTGTAGCGGGGAGCGGCGGATGGTGGCTGTTGGGGCAAGAGGCAGTTGGGGTGTAGCTGGGGGAGGAAGGTGGATGTAGTAGGGGGGGGGGAAGGTGGGGTGCAGAGACCCCATGGAGGAAAAGTGACGTCTGTTCTCTTAAAGGTTCAATAGTGTCTTTGTTTTTGTTTTTGTTTTAGAGCGGTTTCAATTTGCAGTCTCTCTTTCTCTCTCTCTGTGGGGCAGCAGTTGCGACCTATTAGTTTAATGGGCCTGAGTTTGAATCGTGGAACGGGCAGCCGGCTCATAGCCACTCCAGCTGCTCATCATCCTCTTTGACTGGTAAATGGATGGGTACCTGAAGGACGGTAGGATATATATATATATATATATATATATATATATATATATATATATATATATATATATATATATATAT
>JAYMFT010193348.1:0-11815 GCA_038088735.1 Panulirus argus
AAACATCAACTTCACAATGTTTCGAGAAATTTATTTCCTTTATCAGGCTCAGAGTTGAACATATGGAAATCACTTAACAAATAAACAAAACAATTTAATGGATAACTACTGTATTTGCAATTTAGTGAATACAAACCAAAAATTGCAGGTAATAGTTCAGGGTATTTTTTACCCCCAAAAAACTTTTTGTTTGAAAATTGAAATATACTACAATAAAACTCTTCTATACTTGAAATAATCACAGAAAAAGTCTCAAAATGCTTTAACTTACCGATAGATACCCAATAAATACGAAGCGAATTATCACAAAATCTTTGAAAAACTTATTATTCTGATACTTAAATACAAGCCTTAGTAAATCTTAAAAAACATTTCAACCCCATATTCGTATTCATTGTGTAAGATAGTCCATATACTGAGGTGTACAAGGAATTTATTTTCCTGAGAAAAATACCAAAAATTGCAGGAAATAGTTCAGGGTATTTTTTACCCCAAAAAAACTTTTCTTTGAAAATTGAAATGTACTCTAATTAAACTCGTCTATACTTGTAATAATCACAGAAAAAGCCTGAAAATGCTTTCACTTACCGATAGATACCCAATAAATACAACGCGAATTATCACAGAACTTTTGAAAAATCTTATTATTTTTCTAATTAATTACAAGCCTTAATAAATGTTAAACAATATTTCAACCCCATATTGTATTCAGTGTGTAAAATAGTCCATATATACTGAAATATACAAGGAAATCTGTTTTCCTGAGAAAATACCAAAAATTGCAGGTAATTGTTCAGGATATTTTTTACCCCCCAAAATTTTATGTTTGAAAATTGAAATATACCACAATGAAACTCTTTTGTACATGAAACAGTCTCAGAAAAAGTCTCAAAATGCTTTCGCTTACCGATAGATACCCAATAAATACGAAGCGGATTATCACAAATTCTTTGGAAAACTTATCATTTTTATAATTACAAGCCTTAATGAATCTTAAACAATATTTCAACCCCCAGATTCGTATTGTGTGTGTAGAATAGTTCTTGTACTGAGGTGTACAAAGAAACTTATTTTCCTGAGAAAATTTTGCCTGAAAGTTGAAATATACCTTAACGAAACTCTTCTATACTTGAAATAATCACAGAAAAAGTCTCAAAATGATTTCGCTTACCGATAGGTACCCAATGAATACGAAGCGAATTATCACAAAATCTTTGAAAAATCCTATCTTTATAATACTGAATTACAAGCCTTAATGAATCTTGAACAATATTTCATCCCCAGATTCGTACTCAGTGTGTAAAATAGTCCTTATACTGAGGTGTCCAAGGAAATCTATTTTCCTGAGAAAAATACCGAAAATTGCAAGTATATTTTTGCCCCAAAAATCTTTTTGCTTGAAAATTGAAATATACCAAAATGAAACTCTTCTTTAATTGAAACAATCACAAAAAAGGCTCAAAATGCTTTCCCTTACCGATAGATACCCAGTAAATATGAAGCGAATTATCACAAGATCTTTAAAAATCTTATTATTTTGATACTTTATTACAAGCTTAATAAATATTAAATAGTATTTCAACCCCATATTCCTCTTCAGTGTATAATATGGTCCATATACTGAGGTGCACACGGAAATCTGTTTTCCTGAGAAAAATACCAAAAATTGCAGGTAATAGCTCAGGGTATTTTTTACCCCAAAAAACTTTTTCTTTGAAGATTGAAATATACCATAATGAAACTCTTGTATACTTGAAATAATCACAGATAAAGTCTCAAAATGCTTTCCCGTACCGATAGATAACTAATAAATACGAAGGGAATAACCACAAAATCTTTGAAAAATCTTAATATTCTGAAAGTTAATTACAAGCCTTAACAAATCTTAAACAGTATTTCAACCACAGATTCGTATTCAGTGTGTAAAATAGTCCTTATACTAAGGTGTAAAAGCAAATCTATTTTCCAGAGAGAAATACCAAATATTGCAGGTAATAGTTCAGGGTTTTTTTAACCTAAAAAACTTTGATTGAAAATTGAAATATACCACAGTGAAACTCTTCTATACTTGAAATAATCACAGAAAAAGTCTCATAATGCTTTCACTAACCGAAAGGTACCCAATAAATACGTAGCGAATTATCACAAAATCTTTGAAAAATCTAATCATTGTAATACTTAATTACAAGTCTTAATGAACCTTAAAAAATATTTTAACCCCAGATTCGTATTCAGTGTGTAAAATAATCCATATACTGAGGTGTACAAGGGAATTCATTTTAATGAGAAAAATACCTAGAATTACAGGTAATAGTTCAGGGTATTTTTTTATTCCTAAAATTTTTTGTTTAAAAATTGAAATATACCACAGTGAAACTTTTCTATACTTGAAATAATCACGAAAGAGTCTCAAAATGCTTTCCCTTACCAATAGATACCTAATAAATACGAAGGGAATAATCATAAAATCTTTGAAAATCTTATTATATTAATACTTTATTACAAGCCTTAAGAACTGTTAAACAGAATTTCTACCCCATATTCGTATTCAGTGCGTAAAATAGTCCATATAATGAGGTGTACACGGAAATCTATTTTCTTCAGAAAAATACCAAAAATTGCAGGTAGTAAGTAGTTCAGGGTATTTTTTTACCCCAAGAAACTTTTTGTTTGAAAACTGAAATACACCGCAATGAAACTTTTCTACACTTGAAAAGAATCACAGAAAAAGTCTTAAAATGCATTCCCTAACCAGTAGATAACTAATAAATACGAATCGAATAACCACAAAATCTTTGAAAAATCTTAATATTCTAATACTTGATTACAAGCCTAAATAAATCTTAAACATTATTTTAACCCCAGATTCGTATTCAGTGTGTAAAATAGTCCTTATACTGAGGTGTACAAGGAAATCTATTTTCTTGAGAAAAAATACCAAAAATTGCAGGTAATAGTTCATGGTATCTTTTACCCCAGAAAACCTTTTTGTTTGAAAATTGAAATATACCGCAATGAGACTCTTCTATACTTGATATGATCACAGAAAAGTCTCCAAATGCTTTCTTTTACCGCTAGATACCCAATAAATACGATGCGAATAATCACAAAATCTTTGAAAAACCTTATTATTTAATACTTACTTACAAGACTTAACAAATGTTAAACAGTATTTAACCCCATATTCGTATTCAGTGTATAAGATAGTCCATATACTAAGGTGTACACGGAAATTTATTTTCCTGAGAAAAATACCAAAATTGCAGGTTTTTTTTATCCCAAAAAACCTTTTGTGTGAAAATTGAAATATACACAATGAAACTCATCTATACTTGAAATAATCACAGAAAAAGTCTTAAAATGCTTTCCCTTACCGATAGATACCCAATAAATACGATGCGATTTATCACAAAAGCTTTGAAAAATCTTATTATTCTAAAAGTTAATTACAAGCCTCAATGAATCTTAATCAGTATTTCAATCCCAGATTTGTATTCAGTGTGTAAAATAGTCCTTATACTGAGGTGTATAAGGAAATTATTTTCCTGAGAATGCCAAAAATTGCAGGTAATAAATAGTTCAGGGTATTCTTTACCCCCAAAAGCTTTTTGTTTGAAAATTGAAATATATCATAATGAAACTCTTTTATACTTGAAATGATCACAGAAAATGTCTCGGAATGCTTTCACTTACCGATAGATACCCAAGAAATACGAAGCAAACTATCACAGAATCTTAGAAAAATCTTATCATTCTCATACTTAATTATAAGCCTTAATGAATCTTGAACAATATTTCAACCTCAGATTCGTATTCAGTTTGTAAAATAGTCCTTATACTGAAGTGTGCAAGGTAACCTATTTTCCTTAGAAAAATACCAAAAATTGCTGGTAATAATTCAGGGTGTTTTTCACCCCAAAAAATATTTCGTTTGAAAATTGTAATATACCACACTGAAACTCTTCCGTACTTGAAATAGTCACAAAAAAAGTCTCAGAATGCTTTCCCTCACCGATAGATACCCAATAAATACGGAGTGAATTATCACAAAATCTTTGAAAAATCTTATCATTCTAGAAGTTAAGTACAAGCCTTAACGAATCCTAAACAATATTTCAACCCCAGATTCGTATTCAGTGTGTAAAGTAGTCCTTATACTAAGTTGTTCAAGGAAATCCATTTTCCTGAGAAAAAATACCAAAAATTGCAGGTATTTTTTACCCCCCCCAAATTTTTTTTGTGTGAAAATTGAAATATACCATAATGAAACTATTCTATACTTGAAATAATCACAGTAAAAGTCTCAGAATGCTTCCCCTTACCGTTAGATACCGAATTATCACAAAATCTCTGAAAAATCTTATTATTCTAATACTTAATTATAAGCCTTAATGAATTTTCATTAGTTCGTCCCATCTTGAATTTTGTGTTCTGTTTTGATCACCCGACCTTAAAAGAGAGAGAGAGAGAGAGAGAGAGAGAGAGAGAGTGCAGCGTCGAGTTGAAAAACAAATCCTTTGAGAGCCGACTACACGACTTGACCGTATTTAGCCTAGGTGAGAGTGTTAAGAGGTGATCTAATACAAGTATTCTAAACTTTTAAAGGCTTTGATAATCTTGATCTATCAAGTTACTTAAGACTTCATTCGCTAGATTTCACTCGTACTGATGGATGGAAGCTCGTGGGTAAACGTTTTACCTCGAATGAGGCGAATTACCTTTTCTGTAACATGATTGTTAACATTTGGAATTATTTACCAATTAGAGTAATTGAAAGCAGTGCCATAGATATGTTTGAGAATAGAGTTGATAAATACTGCGCTTCAAGTCCACAATTTATATTAATTGCGCCTCCTTAAGTCACACTGACAATTTGCAGGTTTTTGTCTTCTTACTTTCACCGCAATAATCTGTGAGTTTCTAATACGCTCCAGTATCACAAACAGCCTTGAAGTGAACCCGTGGTCTGTTGCTTTTTGAATTCCTTTGCATGCCTTTGTATTACGACAGCGGATGATGTGCTCTTAATTTTCTACAACTTGTAGGAACTTTGTGTTGGTATCAGGCGGACATGGGTAGGCCCATCAACCACCAGGGACGTGAGGGAAAGTCCTCGGGGGATCCTGTGCAGTTGGTGTTTGGTACTTACGGGTTGGCAGGCTTGGCTCGTCGAAACTCCACCTTCATTCCTGTAGTCTGTACTAAGGCGCCATACGTTCGAACGAGCTGTTGCCTACGTTATAATGATGCCTGGATCAGTGATGCTGTATGTCTAATAATAGTATTAGCAGTAGTATTTATGCTTATATTAGCGTTTGCATTAATAGTAGGAGTTCTGCTAATATCAGCAGTAATATTTCTGCTAATATTAGCTGCCCCATTAATAGGTGTTCCGCTAATATTAGCAGTACTGTTTCTGCTAATATTAGCAGTACCAATAGAAATAGAGAAATGAGAAGTAAAGACATACCTCACCTTGAACGTCGTCTAAAAGAATGTAATACATTTTCTTCTAAGTGAATTATACAGGGTTAAATGAATTAGGAAAATGGTTCATATCCCACATAAATGTAAAGATATGAGATGAATAATCGCGTTGTTAATACCCCTAGTTGGCGTCTACAATGTACCTTAACTCTCTCGGGTTTTTTATTATTCAGTGTCCTGGTTTGAGAGGCGTCACTCTAGACGTTAAGTTAGTCCCAGCTGCATCTAGTTACAGGTGGTGGAGTGAACATCCCGGCTTGTATATTCCTTTCCTTTTACAGGACTTGTAAAACGCTTAGTCCATGTGTGTACATCGGGTTGCTCAGCACTTTAAGGAATAAACTAACCTACTGTCTTCTGTGGAAAATTGATGAAAGAAAAGACCCACAGTGCTGTCTACTGCATACTGGAAGACCCATTTCAAAAAACACCGCTGATGAGTAGTGAAGAAAAAAGTTGTGCAGGTGTGAATGCATTTCTTGACACCATAAGAGTCATAATTCACGAATGAATTCAGAATGTCTCTTTTCACAATATCACTTACCCTCAGAATCACTACGGCGGGAGACACCCCAAAGCGTAGCTTCAGTTCACCGTCTATACATATACTTCTTCACTACGCTTATGATATAAACACATCTTCACTACATTCTCGATAAACACATTTTTATTTCTCGTTTTACCTTTGATTAAATCTTCCATTTCCCTAGTCATCCAGCTTGGTTACGTCTGTCTCTTGACTTCAGGGAACATTAGCTTTGAACACGGTCCAGTTTAAGGTTGCGTTTTGTTGTAAAGGGTTCGTAAGATGAAGACGAGTATATGTCTTTTCTGTCAGTATTCTTCCAGCTCTGTCTGGAGGAAAAAAAAAAAAATGGAAAATGACTAAGAATGGAAAAGATTTGATTGTAAGAATGATAGCTGTTTAATATCTTATATGAATAAAGTATTAATAAATAATGTCCTATGAAGCTCATGTGTTTACGCTGACTGAAAAAAAAAAGAAATATTTTCCTTTAAAACACCTGTGTTTCCGCTGTGAGCAATAGATAATGTCCCCTGAAACACATGTTTTTATACACTGTGATTGATATATAATATCCTTTAGAACACATGTATTTGCATTGCGATAATCACAGTTGCTAATCACCCGTTGTGTGTAGTCTGTTGCTGACGATTCATCATGGCATCCAAAGTTTTGCAAGTACTGCCAGCTGCTGATGCATTGCATTGCTATCCCCCATGGATAGCGAAGAGAGGATATATTACTTAAGGATCTCCCACGTGTCACAGAAGGCGACTAAGAGGGTAGAGGGGGAGGGAGGTTGGAGCGGAGGGACTGAAAATCCTCGTGTCATCATATTCACCTCCAGGGAAAAGACCAGAAACATAGAAAGTACTTTTTGTTTAAAGAGATGATTGAAAGAGAAATGATATAATCTTTAAGTGTAACTATGGAGGCAAAGGGGATGCTGTGTGTGTGCCTTAGTGATATGTAATCCCCCCCTCTCCAGCAGGGCGTGCCGCAGTAGAAGGTACTATTGCAGAAGGCGCCGCAGCGGCAGGCAGGTCCTGCGCCGAGTGCACGTCGGTGGCTGGAGTGGCAGCGCGCGCCCCCCGTTGATAAGCACTTGAGCAGCAGGAGTTCTACAACACTCTCCTGCGGCACTAGTACTTAGGAGCGGGTTAGGCTTACTGGGGGTGAGCGGGGCGTCCTTCTGCAGGAGTCCTTCCTCCTTGTCTTGTCCTCTTCTGCCTCTTCCTTCGCGTCCTCCTCAATTCCTCTTCCGAAGATGTCTTCCACTGGGCACCTGTGAGAGACAACTGGATGTGAAGAAGAAATATATATATCAGTTACGTGTTGACTATATGCTGTATCAAATTTCTGATAAGAATAGCGAACCCTTTTGAAATATTTTTAGTATTTACAATGTACATATATATTATTTCACACTAGAAATACATCATTTAATATGATAAGCAAAAAGGTTGTCACAAGTTCTGGCAGGAGTGAAATCTTTCATGAGGTATGTTACTTGACCATTTGGGACAGCACTGTGTGGTCTCAAATCATCCCAAACAGACTCATTTCAGCCACACACTTATGGGACATGTGAACCTCTGTTTTCCTGTTTGCTAACAGTCATGATATGAGGGTCAAATGATAAGGGAGGTGCGCTGTCAGAACATGTAGAAGTAGGACCCATTCCTTTTATTCTATCTCTCTAGCGTTCTGCTGTTGGCAAATCCGCCCTGGAGATGCATCCAAAACGACTTACGATTTTGGGTATTCCTTTGTGGACGGCTGGTCCCCACTTACCTTGATCCAGTAAGGCGTATGTGGCAAAAGTTCTCTACTTGGTGTAATCAATCCCAGCAACAGGCAAGAAAACCAACACTGAAAAGTGCATGCGATACTTCGGACACTTAAGTATGCATGGAAACCTCAAGAGGATAAAATTTAATCATATCCTAAACACGTATGAAAACTCCAACGGGTAAGAATCTGATCAAACGCTCAAGGTGTATGTAAATCCCGAGAGGACCAACGATGGTTCTAAACAAAGATTTTGAAACCTAGGCTGATTCCTATCAAACATTTGACCTCGATTGACACAGCACTGGTGTCTCCCTTTAAGTTTTCAGAGTAGTTGACATGACACGATCCAAAACATGCCCCAGTCATGGTCATCAGAATATTCGTAGTGCCATCCCTTAAAGATGGAGAGGTTATGAGAAGAGAGGAGAGAGAGACTAATAAAGAGAATTCCAGTGTCGCTGAACGAGGCGAGGAGGAGGTTTCATAACGGACAATCCTTTTGTGGCTGACCTCCAAAAGATAAGAATGAATAGCATCACAGTAACTGTGATACCGAGAAGATGTTTTGGTTCCTAGGATGACCGTTCAGATAAAGAGGGTGACTTGAAGTCCTAATGCACAAGACTACAATACCTCGACATTCTCCCGTTGTCTCTACGTTACACTGTTGATTTTTTTGAAGTCATAACTAACAGAAAACATTCCATTAGTCTTTGCTCTTCCAGTTCTCATTTTCTTTCATATACCTATTGTTCTAATGACTGGATGCACTTGGTACCAGTATGAAGGATGTGTAAGGACACTGAACTTAGACGTAAATCTCAATAGACAAGGTAAATAGTGAATGTTACTCTACTTTTATGACCATTAACATTTAGCAGGTACTTGTTCCTGCATTGTATAAAATTTCCATCATACAAATTTGAATATGCGACTTGCAAGCGGTAACACCAGAAAGGCGATAAGTCACCTTTAAAGAGAAGGTATCATCGTCTGTGGACGGAAGAGAGTAAAACGTCGTCGAGGTCCTTCCTGCCATAAAGGAACCCACCTTACCCTATACACGCGTGAAACGCACCTTAAAAGTTGCTGGAACGTCATAACGTCATATATATATATATATATATATATATATGGACTAGATGGATTCACTTCAATGGAGAGGTTCTCTCACGAGATTGTAGTCTCATTTGAAACACGATATTTTAGCGGGATGGGAGTCAGTGTTTGACTCAGAGAGGCACCATGTCACTCACACACACGTGGCCCAGCAATATAGGCTTACGAGAGAGACTTTATCCAGAGCCTTCCGTCCCAGCAGGAGGCAGACTACTGAGGGTTGCCAAACTTTTGTCTTCAAATTTCGGGGGATGTTTACAGGACCCCACACTGGATCCCATTGGAGAGCACATTTCCATGTGTCCCGTGCTGAGTTTTCTCCTTGTGGAATTTGCAGCACGGACACGAGAGGTCTTGTGATATGTTGACTCGAAGAGACGGATGGTGTCCACAACAAGAGAAAAGAAAGTGCATATCGTACATGTCTCGGGTGTATAGCTTCAAATGGATGTATGTCTGGTGGAGTGGGAGACTCAGGCTGAGACTGGGGGACGGTTGTTTGGTCAGAGTTGTTTGTTCGGAGGAGGAAAGGGAAACCTGTGAGTATAGTTGCTAAGGCATGAGGTAGAGGTGAGTTCATTATTTCTCACTTGAGGTTTGTTGGTCGATGATGAAGTGGCTTGGGTAGGAAAACTGGGTGCTGCTGAACATGTTGATCGTTTGTTGTTTTTACGCAACCAGAGATGGTCCTGAGCTCTTTGATTTGAAATAGGTGAGCCATAGTTTAGGGTGGAACTGGTGAATTATTTGTAGAGGATACTGATAATTCTTTTTCTAACCCAGCGCTAGTTTGGGAAGCATTTTTAACTTGTATGATTTCTGACGTTTTAGAAAGCATTAAGATGTTTAGAAAAGACATCAACAGAATACTAAAAGATCTTGACTCAGACAAGGCTCATAATCTTAATGAAAGTTCACAGTCCGTGCTGAAGATGTGTGCAGATACACAAGATAAACATCTTGAAATACTGTTGTGGATATCGCTGGAGAGAGGCAGAATACCAAGGGATTGGAAAAAAGGCAAACGTCATACTTATCTATAAAGAAAGAGACCAGGAGTAAACATAAAGAACAACAGACAGGTCTCGCTGACGAGTGAGGCCCGTATGGTTTTAGAAAAGAATTAGAAAACAAATGGATAACTTTCTTCAGAGGAGAAATTACCTAAGTGAGGAGCAGCACGGTATTATGGGAAAGAGGTCTTGTGTAACATACCTCTTAGATACAAACGAGAGAGTGAGCTCTGTCTTAGACAAAAGGGAAGGCTGAATGGACTACTTGTATCTGTATTTCCAGAGAGCATGTAACAGTGTACAGCATGGGAGGCTTGAGTAAGAAGCTGGATCATTAGGAGGAAGGAATAAAGAGGGAGACTTCTTCACTGGATAGACTTTATCTCAGTAGAAGGGAACAGAGGATGCATGTTTTGGGAGACCATCTTCAAATGGGTCGAGGTGACCAGCCGAGTGCTTCAGGGTTTTATTCTGGGAATATCACTCTTCTTGATGTATGTAAATGACTCACCTGAAGGTATGGACCGCTACCTGAGTTTGTTTGTAGATGATACAGAAGTCATGAGGGGAATGAAGAGAGAGGAGGGTTGCTTCAGCTTATAAGGGCACCTAAACAGACTACGCAGTTGGTGAGATACATAGTTGATGCAATTCAACCCGAGCAAACGTGAAGCACTGCGGATAGGACAGAGTGAAGGAAGGCCTCAATATGATTATCATCTCACTGGAAATAAGCTTCAGGAATCTGTCTGTGGAGAAAGGTTCGGGAATCGACAGTGTCGCTAACCTGTCGCTGGAGGGCCATACGGGGATGACAGTAAAGGAGATAAACTTTGATGACAAATGGTAGAACAGCTCCCAAGTGTATGGAGAAGGAAATATTCAACAAGCTGTTCATATCCAACACAAGGGTAAAACTAGTTTATGCTTCTCATGGTTGGTAATCGAGCAAAAAGAGTTACTAGAGAAAGTACAGAGGACAGCAAGAAAGATGGTACCAGACTTAAGATTGCTGAGTTACAGGGAAAGGCTAGAGGCTTTGAATTTGTCCACCGCGGAAGAGAATAGAATGATGGGTGACCTGATCACCAACTTTCAAGCTTATAAGACAAATAGATGACATGGACTATGAACAGTTCTTCGAGATATGTAGGGATAGAGGAACCAAGAGGACATAACATGAAATTAAACAAGAAACTTATTTGAGAAAAAGACGTAAAGTACTTTTATGATAGAAGAATAGTAGATGAATGAGATAAAATGACTGAGAAGACCATAAGAGATTTAAAGAAGTTATATAAAAGTAGAATGTTCAAGAGAGATGAGACCCCACGAGTTTACAGCTCCCTCACCGTACAGTACAAATCGGGAAATACAAGAGGTGCAGAACTTAAAGCACTACATATTGATGAAAATCTCTACCGTGTTGTGATCATCGTTCTTTCGTCTTTTGTTGAGAATCTCTTTTTTCTTTCTGCCTCACCCACACGTGGACTGCTGGCTCTCAGTCCACAGACATACCATCTTTCAAGCCTCACACATAACACGTGGCATCACGAAACTCACACGACTCGTTCTTCGCAACTTTCTTGCGGTGAGCGCTCCGCGTTATCCCTACCTTTTGGCAAAACTTCGTTTCAAGCACTCGTAACTGCTCTCTCTCTCTCTCTCTCTCTCTCTCTCTCTCTCTCTCTCTCTCTCTCTCTCGCTCTCTCTCTCTCTCTCTCTCTCTCTCTCCTACCGGACCACAGTTCGGCAGCAATGTTCTCAGGTGTTGCAAGGAATGGTAACTTTTTTTTTTTTGTGTGTGTGTGTCGTGTGGTCCTACCGTACTGTAGTGAGGTCTATGATATGTGACCCCCACACAATGGCAGAC